>VMKM01001996.1:0-96552 GCA_008360985.2 Macquaria ambigua | reverse complement strand
GGCCAGGGACTTAAAGCCAATGGTGGAGGTGGACGGCGAGAGGGAGTTAGGGGAGATAAAATAGGAGTTGGGCGGGAGGTAAGTTTGGTCCCAGCTCTTTCATTTGGTCAGTGAACTCCAGGAGGGGGGAGGAGGGGGAGAGGGTGACTAGAGAGGAAGAAGAACTGGATGTGGGGGGGGGGGTGTTGAAGAAAGTGAATCCTCACGCGTGGTAGTTGGCATGTGGGGTGGAGGCTCTCTCTCTTGGCTCTGACGTCCCTCATGTTTTAGACTCTCTTCGGGCGGAGGCTGAGGTGGCTCCCTTTCAAGGTTTCTGGCGTGTTGTGTTACGTCTTGTCTTTGTTTTGATTGCTCTTGTCTCTTGTCCTCAGCAGAGGGAGCAGATGGGTGACGCAGGAAGTAAATTAGGTTAGAGGTGAACAACTTTACTCCTGACTTGTTGAGGCAAATTCCATCCACCCTAAAAAGATGCCTGCGGTCCCAGAAAAAGTCAAAATTGTCAATAAAGTGCACTGAATGGAGGGTACATGCAGTTGACAGCCAAGTGTTCAGAGCCAATAATCTGCTGAATCTCTCAACTCCCCTTATGACTGGTGGTAGAGGGCCACTGACAAACAACTCAGTATTCAAGGAGCTGAGTGTGTTCAGCAGATCGGTAAAGTCTTGTTTCAGGATCTTTGATTGTTGTTTTACAATGTCATTGGTCCCTGTGTGCACTATGTTTTACACAGTTGGGTAAGCAGCCGAATATCTGGGATTCTTTCTGTCATGTCACAGACCATATCCTTGGGAAAGCAGTATATTTTTAACGCTCATGCCTTTTACATCTTTAACAGCAAAATCACCCACAATCAGAGTTTGAGGCCCAGTCGTTAGCTTTCCCTTTAGCCCTTTGCTTTCAAAATGACCCTCAGTCCTTACCCTGCTGTGGGAGGATGAGAGGTTATGCAGGTCATCTGATGGAGATCCAGGCTCCTGCAGAAGTGGTGCAAATCTGTTCTCAAGTTGTACACTTTGTTGTTTGAGAGGTTTGTTGCTAACTCTTCCTTTTGCAGCTTTCCACTGCCGTGTTCTACTAAGCACAGGGGTTGATGAGGCGCTCTGCCTGGATGATAGTGCAGGCCAGCTGATTGGGTCGCAGATCTCAGGGCGCTGGGTACAGCTCTCACTCGTCCTCCCATTTACCAGGGAAATGATTTATTCTTAGGCTTTGCACCAAGAGAGTTCCAGAGAGGACTACAGCTTGTAGATTTATTGCCAGACAGAAAGCCCTTCTGTTTCTTAGTAGAGTTGTTGGTGTTAGTTAGCCATGTGTTAGCATTTTCTTGTCCACTTTTTTGAGTGTGTGGTAAAGTGGTATCATTCCCACATGGTCCATTCACCTCCACATTCACTTCTAATCGGTGGATCTTAGTTTCAAGCACTGCAATTTTCTGGAAAGGTTTATGGAAGTCGCCCGTGGAGAAGGGAGGCATCTTGCTGTTACCAGCACCTCTAAAGCTCACTAATTTGCATGTTAGAAGATAAACCAAAGTGTTAAAACAACACGTTGTGGTTTTAAGGGGGAATTATGTGCCGGACTATTTCTTGGCCGGGCACGGTGAATTCCTGGAGTCTTGTCATTACTGTGTGTTGTCCAGAAAACAAAGTAAATAGGCAAGGCAGGGCAGCTTTATTTATATAGCACATTTCAAACACACAGGCAATTCAAAGTGTTTTACACGGGCAAAGAAATGCATTAGAATGACATTCAAAAACAATAAGCAACAAAAATGAGAATAAAATCAGTTAATAGGCATTGCTCCCAAAAAATGTCGAAATAATCCTTTAATTTTTCATTTTCATTTTAAGAGCCCCTTAAACCAACACCACATAGAGGCCAATCATCTTGACCATTTATAACCACCGTTATAAAACACCAAAATAAAATACCAAATACCAAAATACCTAAATAAAATAAGTCTGCAAGAGCTACAGCTTGAACGTTCAAAATGAAAGTGTGAAGAAGTTCTGTCGTTGTCCTCTGTTCAGTGACTGAAGGTTGTTGTTGTTGTTTTCTTCACAGGTTTGTGGTGAGACATATTTGTCGTGACTGTTTGTGTTGATTCACAGCTGAGTTCATTCCAGGCTGATTAGAGAAGCTTTTCAACGGGTCAGAGCGCTTTACAATTCTCATTTTGAAAATTGACTTCAAATCAAAATGACAATGAGTTTCAACAGCAACAACATCAACAACACAGTTTGCTTTCACTCGTGTGTTATTCCTCATGTCTCTCTACCTCTCTCTCCTCTTTCTGTCCATCAGATCTGTCACTTTCACAAAAAGACAAAGTGAGGTTCAGCCCTTAAAAACATACTGTACAATATACATGGTGTTCAGCACAACCAGTACTCACTACATTTAACTGTAAGGGGTTATTGTGTCCACTGCCTGTATATTTACAGAGCACGTCACACAAGATAAATGTGCGGACATTACAGAATGTGTCCCAGCGCTGCTTCCCCCCATTACTCCGGAGGAATCCCATCAGTGTGCAGTTGTGAGTTTTACACCAGGGCCAAACAGGCTAAATCAAGGCTAACTCATTCCTCTTGTCTCTGTGTGAACCAGCCTGCACAGCTACAAGAAACACTGCTGCTGAAATGTTTAGCAGGCAGGTGGATGTTTATTTTAAGACATTAATGCATCAAGACTGCAGTTGTGTACAGGATTCAACTAATATCTGACCAGTAAAAGATCACTGAGTTGAAGTGTTTGCAACACTGATTTCTCCCAGTGTTTCATTCTAAAAAGCTGCGTATGCATTTTAAAAATAAAAATAAAACGCTATACAGTTCTTATACTAATTAATATTAAAAACACATTTCTACATCTAAAATGCCAGTAGTTTATAGTGTATGTGAAAGCACAGCTCTATAAGACCTCTATGATATTTAATAATAAATGGCATGCGGTCCCTGACTCGGTCACATGTAAAGCCATTACAAATGCTGATAAATGCACAACACTGACTGCAGAACTGTTAATATAAATTCTTAATGCGCTCACAGAAAACCACCACTCACACCATTACTATAAAACATGTTCTCAGTGCTCAGGTCCGTCCTATAAAACAGCAGTTTTAAGCCGATATTTCCATATTTCTACAAGACACATGTCGACCAATCAATCAGCTGATTTCTGCCATATAGTAGGTGTTCATATTATTGTGTCCACCCATGTATTTATTTCAAATGAACAGCTGTTTGTTTACTATGCACTTCACTTCCTGTCATATAGATGGTTTTCCTGGGATAATCCACTTCATCAAATGTAAAATCTTACATTATTTAGTGTTGCGGTCGCTATCGTGCTACATCAAATGGCAACAGTGAATAGCAAAATGCAATGCAAGTATGAGAGAAATGTATAATAACTTGATCGGTGTCTCAGCTTTCTCATGGCCCTGCTAAGCCTCGTGTGGCCCTGCAGTGGAAAATCGACCGATTTTATCTCAAGGTCTTATCAAATCTGCTGTTCCTCGGCCCGCTGGAGCCGTAACATGATGAATGGCGAGTGATTTCCTCTACAAGGTCATCCTGACACCTCTAAACATCCGATTGTGTGTGTGTGTGTGTGTGTGTGTGAGAGAGAGAGAGAGAGAGAGAGAGAGTACCTGAAAATGGGCAGGAAGATTATGGAAGATAAGGAGAAAGAGACAGAGATGGATGAGGTGGCTCGATTACTCAGGTGAGTAGCTGGACAGACTCCAAAAAACAGAATAAAGACAAGAAATAAAAATGACTGAAATACAGATGAACCAAAGACATACATTACCTACTGTAATTGGTTATAAATTGGAAGAAAAACAAACCTTTTAAATAAGTGTCTGATGTGTAAAAGGGTTCTGGTCCTTTCCAAAGCATCATGGGTATCTGCAGGACAATAACACAGAGATTCAAATCATGCCATGTTAGCCCAATATTAAATATTAATATAAGGTTATTGTCCAGCATCATAATTTCCGTATTATATTCAGTCTACACCTGGAACATCTTTCTTGTTCAACCCTGTAACCACAGACGTCACTTTTCTTTGAAATATTTACACACTGGAGAATGACGGCACTCATACATTTATAAGTCACCTTAGAGTCCAATATCTCTAATGTCAGGATAATGTGGTTTCATACCACAACGATACCAGACATCTCATCTCTTATTCATGCTCCATGTTAGCTCTGTCTCTGTTGAGAAATTATCTTTCACTCCCCATTAGCTTCATGCTGCTAACTAAAGCAGACTCTTTGAACGTCCAGCATCACTTGCAGAACTAAGAAGAACACAGATTTCTTTATTAGTCAAAGTGATGTTTATGCATGTAGAAAAATGCTAAATAATTAATCAAAAAGCCTAAATTCAAAAGAATAAGCAATAAAACTAATGATGTCATCATTCAAAGCTACAAGTCATTTCGTAAGTGTAGCATTCATGCCTTTTGGTGATAAAGTGTTTAGGCGGTTTAGCTGAGTGTGGCGTTGTGGTGCATGTTGCATCGTGAGTCATTCTCCCTGCTGCCTCTCTCGCCCCATCCTCACCTCCATCCCTCCCTCCATCTTGTCCTCTCCCCATGTTGGGAATTATGCAACACTCTGCAGGGCAGTCAGGAGAGAGGAGTGAAGGGAAAACTGTGTGTGTATATATGTGTGTGTGATGGGGGGGTAGATGGATGGAGAAAGAAAGAGAGATTAGAGTATATATGAGAGCAAGAGAGAGAAAGGCTTATCCTCGTTTATAAACCTCTCCCTCTGTCTTCCTCCTTCATTCATCATTCCCGTCCGCTCTCACACATCCTCCGTTCTTTCACTCCTCTTCCATCAAGGTCGTCGACAAGGACGGTCTAGCCACATTTTCTGGCCCGTGATTGGCTGTCGCAGCAGAGCAGGGCCTTAAAGAGACAGCAAAGTAGTTTTTTTTTCTCTTTTGCCCAGACAGCAGCCATCTTTGGCCACGGCAAAGCACCTGGGGTTTGACGACTCCTGCCTCACACTCACGGATTTTCCCAAAATGCCTTTTTTTCCCCTCCTGAAATATTTATCGTGGGCGGTTAAAATAGCGTTGGCAGTGGAAAGAGAGAGAGAGCGCTAGGTCAGAGTGACTTCCTGCCCTTCAGTAGTTATTGATCACTTGTGTTCAACCACAGTGTATTTATAGATACAACACTTTAACATACAACACTTTAACATACAACTCTGCAGCCCCACATTGTCTGATACGAGTGAAATCATGGTCCTTAAATGTGTAGGCTGGAAGTAGTTGTAGTAGTTTAAATTCAATATTTGAGTGCAGAGCAGCTGATAGAGTGGATTTTAAATTACACCCGACAGTGTTTATGGAGATTTGTATTTGGTTTTCAAACTGTGTCAGTGTCTGTGTTAAAGACGGGACATAAAGGAGGGAAAAACATGCCACAGTTCTATTTTACATGCAGCACCTGAAATAGCGAGGCAGAAATGATGCCTGACAGCTTTCATGGAGACTAATGGTCATTTTATTCTGCAGAGAAAACACCATGAGTTTATTACAAAATCCACCTCTCTTTTTATCAACTGTGTAGAATGATGAAAACTAACCAAAGGAAATTCGGGATCTCCTACGAACATCCATAGATAGAAAAAGTGGAAACTTAGACACACATAGATCCATGCAAACCTTTGTTGTAAAGCAGTTGTAGTTGAAAGATAATCTCAGAAAGGGTGGATATTAGTGATGGAAAGACATTTTACATACAAAAAAATGACTTAAATGAGCAGCAGTTGTGGCATTTATCAGCTATGACATACATGATGGTCAATTGGCTACTTTAGCCTTTAGCTTGTAATTTTTGGCCATATTGTTTCTGATCTTTTGAGTCTGTGTTTTGGGTGCTTTGTCACTTCACTCTTATTTTCTGTTCTTTTCCACAATATAATCCTTTTTGCATTTAAATTTTTACATCTTTTACTGTGGAAATGGTAAATTAATTTGGAGTAAACCTGGTTAGTTTTACATTTTCTTGGTTTTCTAAGCTATAAAATATAATATTCAAAATCACAGCCAGTACTTTCTATACATATTTGCCTTCCCTCCTCACTGGGAAAAACATTCCTGGTGTAAATCCAGCTATTGCTGTAACTACAGCTTGGCCAGTGTTTCTATTATAAGTTCAGAGACTGGAGCAGAAAGTGCACTAAGCGTAGGCGGAGAGGAGAGGGACGCTGAGCTAGAGGCACATACGCACAACTACACATGCACATGCACACACATACAAATATACAAATAGAAACTTCCTAGTGTGAATTATTTATTCAGCAGTGCAGCATTTCCAAAGTATTGTACCCAGTGCTGAGGAGACACGGAGAAGAGAGAAAATTACAAAAATCTACTAGACTATTTGGATCCCATTTGGTACTGTTATGTGTTGTCAGGTTTCAAGTTTAAATTGAGATAAATCCAAAGTTTAAATAAGATTAATAGAATGAAAAAATGTTATGGAATGTATTTTGAGTGCCATCTCGTTTTTCTGGAAACATTTGAGCTATTTTATACTAACATTTGATGTAATTTCCACAAAGTACTCCAGTTCCTTTCAGTATGTCGTCTTCATATTTGCTGTAAGGTTTTGCTTCATCCAATATGTGACAATCTCATTGTTTGAGAGAAAGGCTGGTGACTCTATTGATTGTCTGACCTCTGGAAAGACAAATGAAACAATACCACATCCCTGCAAAGGGGTGACATGACAAAAGCTAGAAGGGGAGAGAGAACCAACTACATGAACACGTCTCTGAGATGCTACTTTAGGAAATAAAAATAGACTGTTCAAACTCCTCTTCACCCCAGAACTGCTGCCTCCAAGTTCTGAAGTAACAATGGCAGGATAGATGGTAGAAAGGAGGGAGGGATGCAAGCAGGGAGAAGAAAGTGAAGAGAGAGAACAGCTGGGGGGCAGATAAGGTACCAGAGAGGAAAAGGAAGAAGGCAAAAAGGAAGAAGAGTAGAAAGAAGGAGGCCACTGAAGTAGCACACATAGTCATAGCTGAATGTCTCTGAGATTTGACTCTGTTTTCATGTCCAAACAACCCTTTTTTAATTTAAAGTAGTGTTTTCTATTGAGATGTGATTTTTAATTTAATGTACAGAATAGTAGTAATAGTTAACTCTCCTTAAGGCAGATGTGTCACGAGCGCTGTCCAGAGTGCTGATCCTGGAGCTGTTGAGGATGCACATGGGACAAGTTTGCCTTCAAGGCTTTCTGCCAGAAGGCTTTAGGAAGTCAGGTGATGTAGTATAAAGAGCCATAACGTCCATGTAGCAAGGAGGTTGGGGTGGATGGATGGATGGGTCAAGCTTTCACCCAGGAGACTGCTGTTCGTGTCCCACGTGAAACTGAACTTATTATTTTAACCCAAACCATGATCCTTTCCTAAACCTAACCAAGTAGTACGGTCACAGTTTGGTTAGGTTTAGGAAAAGGTCATGGTTTGGGTTAAAATAATAAGTCACTGTTGAGCTACCGTACGTACTTTTGGTGCCTAAACCAAACCAAACTGCTACTGTTTCACAAGGTTAACCACGTGTTAGAAAGCCTTTCTGGCAAACTTCTGCCACATGCGTTGGGGATAGTTGCCATCAAATACTGGAAGGACGGCGGCCATTAGCTAATTAGCTTAATGTTAGCATTCTAACAGGCATATCTTCAGGATGATAATAAAGTTGAACTTGAGAATTTCACAGACTTTATCACTTCTTTATGCTTGTGTGTGTGTGTGTGTGTGTTCTCCATTTGGATCTGATTTCACTGAAACTTCAAATTTGCTGTACGAAACAGATTTGACTATTAAAAAACAGAGCTTTTCTGAATCTTATTTTGTTTTTAATTTAAGCGATCATCGTCAAATTGCACCCCGCTCTACATCACTGACTGCAACAACAGGAGAGCTGACCTGTATGTCAGGCAGTCACAACCTCTGTTGTCTAATCTGTTTCTCATATTTATGTGTGTGTTTGAGTGTGTGTGTGTTTGTCTCTGTGTTATAACACTCACCAGCCACTTCAAGCTTAAGGGGGCCAGAAGGGCCCTTTATTCTCACATGGCAAGAGACTTACTCAACACTCAACAGAGACCTGAACCATGTAAACACCTGTTGTATTAGTGTGGCTACGTGTCGGCTCATTTACCTCTCAGTCAGACGTGTGTTTGTGTGTCTCCGTGTTTATATCTGCAGGACATGTCTGTGCTCGGTGATGCAGTGATTATGTTCATCAGAGCACGCATGGCATCCTGCCCATTTTCAGGTACTCTCTCTCTCGCTCTCTCACACACACACACACATACACAAATACACACATACACACACACACACACACACACACACACACACACACACACATACACAAATACACACACGGCATTCCTGTTACTCGCTTTTACCTCCTGTACAAAAAAGTACCATTATTCATCCCATTCACTTGAATGGGAAAGTGTGATATCCAGAGCGTTTCAATATACATTTTTCAAGTTATCTGCAGTTGGGTTGAAGAGCTTGTTTAAAGGTTTTGTTTGTCTTTTGGTAACTGACTTCTTATAGTACAATTAAACTAAAGTGACTGACCGGTGATCCAACACGAGCGCCATTAGACCTATAAGTAGGACATTCACACTGTGGCATTTACAGAGTCTGTGAGCTAAAGGTTAGAGATTGTGATCTGAATCCCCAGACAAACTGGGAAAGTCTTGGCAAGGGAAATGAGCGAGTAACACCCTCCGCTGCATCGGTGAATACCACAGAGATCCCCCGAGCAAGGCACTTAACCCGACAGCTGCTCCAGTAGAGCCAGTAGGACTGTGGTTGTATTGGGAGGCCCCCTGATCCGAATGCTTATAGCTGAACTTGAAACAGCTACATAGTGCTGTGAAAGAGCCTGGGCACTCTGTAACTTTAAATCATATTGATAACAAATAGTGATATGAGAATTTGTAATAAGAAAGCATATATCAGTTCTTGTTAGCCACACTAGCGGCATGGGTGTATCATTGGCAATGTTGGTCGGTCCACCACATTGGTCCAGACTGAAACATTTCAACTATTGGATAGATTGCCGTAACATTTTGTACAGATATTTGTGTTCCCCAGAGGAGAAATCCTAATGACTTTGGTGAACTCCTGATTTTTCCTCTGACGCTGGAATGACGATGGACAGCTTAAAAAATCAATGCAGCAGAACCAGAGATATCGTCTTTTTTATTCCACACATTACCCAGAGTGCAACTTGGCTGTTGACAGTTAAATCGGAGATTCGGGTGTGTTATGCTAGTAACGGCTAATGTAGCCTCGAGCTGCTAGCCTCAAGCAGAGATGATGAGCAATGACAATCAAAATAAGAGCAGATAAAATAATACATTTTTTGTTGGAAAATTGCTGATTTCTTTCGCTAACACTTTGAATTCAAGGCTTTAGGTGATGAGATCTGTCCTCATCACTTCAGTTTTTTCAGACAATCCTTTTTAAAAGTTACAGATAGTTTGATCAGTTGTATGTGTGTGTGTGTGTGTGTGTGTGTGTGTGTGTGTGTGTGTGTGTGTGTGTTTCCTGCTGTGCGACAGACTGGACTCAGCTCTGATAAGAAATCAATCCTCAGATCCTCTGTGATTACAAATGAAATGCAGCTCCTATTTGTATCCGACAGGAACAGTGACAAAGCATTTTTCCATCCATCTCGTCACATCCATTAGTCTGATTCATTCTGTTGAAGATCATTAAACCATATCAGCATCAGCAAGGTTCTGCAAAGAAGACGAAATTACATGACTACTTTTATTTTTATTTTTATAATTTTTTTCTTCTTTGGGCCTGCTTTCATCTCCCTCCACTCATTCACCCTGTTTCCAATTTCCTCAATTTTGTTTTGCATCAGCTAGATGATTAGGGAGCCACGGTTACCTGACAGTTGTTGCCATGGTGACCAGGTCTCTGAAATGTTTTTGTTCTGTTCTTTCCACTTTGCCCTGAATCTCTGCTTTTCTCTCTGAACTACAAATACACTCTTTGTTGTTTAACCTTTATTAAAAGATGTTCTGAGCATTTCAGGCTTTTAACAACATCCTGCTTAAACTCTGCTGCACAGACCTGGGAGCTGCAGAACAACCGACTGAGGGAGAGGAAGAAAGAGAAGGGGGAAAGGTGGGTGGTGGGGTGCAATAAACAAAACTTTTATTCTTTTTTTTAATAAAATACAGTGTAATTTGTTTTGAAATGGTAATTTGAAGTAGGAAACTTAATACTTCTTAACCTTGAGGTTGCCCAGTTGTAGTTGCTTTGAATATGTTGCAAGTATTGTTGCATGAAAGAAACCAACCTGCCTTTTGTAGTTTCTCACACAGGTTATCTGAAGTTTGACACTACACAAGTCTTCATACTGTACCTAAACACAAAAATGTCTGTTTGTCAGTGCATTTCAAATTAGCTTACAGTATGTTTTCTTATCGGCTGCCCCTACAGATGATGTGGTTGGGTTTAGGCATCTAAAACTAAACGGTTAAGGTAGTGGAAAGATCGCCATCATGGCTGAAGAAAAACTACCTTTTCTTTTGGTAGGAGACAGGATTCAGTCTCCTTATTGAAGTCAAGAGACAACATCATCCTCCACCCATACCTTCACACAGTTACGTTGCACCTGCTATGTTTACCTTGTTTTCAAAAACCCAATAATGTGGTTCAGTCAAAGCTGCAGTAGCTCCAAGTTCATCTGTTGTGATGTACGCTGATGACTTTTCAAATGTTGGCTCCCTTTACTATGCAGCCATGGGATACATGAGGTATACCTGCCTTCAGGTTAAAAATACAGTATTGTAATTAGAAGACAGAATGACCCAACAGAGTCAGAGTTACTGTCCAGAAAGTCAAGATATACAGTTACCCCCGACTTTCCAAGTTAGGAGCATATCATTTAAAAGTCATGGTGGGAGTTTTACTAACTGTAATATACAAACAAGTCAACAGCAAGGCTAGTGGCTCTGTGAGTAATGCTCATTTTAAAGAAAACCAAACTGTTAAGTAGATAAACATTTTAATTTTAATGTAATGATGAGGCTAGATGAAAACTCAGGAACACCAAAGTTCACAAAGGCCATGAATTTCAGCACCAAACACCATAGTAATCCTTCCAACAGCTGTCGAGAATATTAATATACACACTGAACTACGAATGTCAACCTGCTGGTGGTGCTATGGAGGAAAAGTCAGAGGATCTCCAAAGTCAGTGGGCTTCGTCCTCTGGGGACAGTGAATGTCTGTGTGCAAAATTTCATGGCATCCATCAATAGTTGTTGAGACATTTCAGGGTGGACTAAAGTGGTGGACCGACCAGCTGCTAGTGTGATTAAAAAGTTGGATATGCACAGATGCCTAGTCCCTCATTGAGAACTGCTATTGGCTCAATAACTTGATAAAACACAATTAGGTCCCTAATGTGCCTCCTCTCTTATTCATTTTGTCACAATAGCACAAGATAGGGTTATTCTCTCTGCAAATTAAGCATCAAAAGCAGTTTCCCAACAGCTTTCTTTTCATTTCTGACCACCTCTATACCCAACACTGCGCAATGCATCTAACTATAAAAGGGAATTTCCCAGGAGGACATGAAGGCATCATATAGCATTAACCTAACCAGAGATTGTGTAGGGTAACATGAAATAGATAAAAGAAAAAAAATATTTAAAGTTAATCCGGCCTTTATTGTTGTGACATACCATAATTTCTTCACCAATAATGTTCAAACGTTATCTTTTAGCAGCTGGCAGCATAAAGATGAGTTGACAAGCTGCAGTGGCAACATAGCAGAGTTATTATTGGTTTCACTGAAGCAATGAGGAAACTAAACTATGGGCTTCACCCATTATCTTGTTTTTCTGTTTAGCTGTATTTCATGCCAATACACAAATGGCCCATGTGGCTGCTACATTACACTTCATTTTTACCTTTTTATATTTTGTCACATCTCTCCGGCATTGCTTTTTGAAGCAGGACGTGTGAGTACTGACACTAATTGTTCCAGCTCAGTTTTAGAATTTGCTAGAAAAAACTTGATTGATGGTGCATGCTGGAGACATGACAAAGCAGTGCAGAAACCAGGCCACACTTCAGTTACAATAAAGGGGAGTATTGATCCCATCTGGACATAGTGGCTGCCTCAAAGCAGAGGCACAGACACACACACAGGCATGCCCTCATACAGACGAGCCTGCACAGTCCCACAGGCATTCACAGACAAACATTTGCATAGCAACACACACATGGCTTTGCAGTGACATCCAGACATTTACACACACTCACTTAATCACTGTCTCATTTGCTCATGTGTTATGCAATATAGTATGCTTTCCCCTTCGTTAATTTGCTCACTGTACGTGGTTGAATCACCTCAGTCGGGATGGGTGCGTGCATGCGTGTGTGTGCTTATGGCAGCTGCACAATATTCATAGCCTCCTGCTCCATTTGAAGGCTCTAAAAACAGCAGCATAAATTGTCTAATCTTCCACAGCAGGTGGTGCACACAGAAATAAAGCATGTGAAGCCGCAGCTTTGCACTGACCGAGCATGAACACATCACATTGTTTCCATGTGATTTCTGTTTTCAGTTTTGCTGCTTGTACTGTGTTCCTTGGCCAGGGTTTTCATTCCCCACATTAGCACTGTGTAAGGCATCTTTATTCCAGCGTGATGCCAGTGAAAGAACAGGCTTAGGCAGTCAATTCTCTTGTCTTTTGTGTCTCAATCTTTCTATTCCTCCTTTCTTTTCCATGTTTTCTCTGTGATTATTTCCCTGTTCTCTAATCTCCCCTTCAGCCCTGCTCTCCTCTCTTTTCTGCTCTTAAATGTCAGCATGATCTTAAAACAATCCCGTGTTGTGTGTGCTGCACTGCTGCTCACATTTGTTTGGCATCTGGCGAAAGTTTTGCAGATGTGCGCTTTGCTCACGTGTTTTTGACAGCAACAGAAAAGCTGCAGTTGGAACAGCTGCTGCCAACTAAACAACAATCCTGGAAGAAGAAGCTCAATTTCATCTGACTGAAGAGTTATGATCTCCAAAATTCTTATGTGAGTAAAAATGTACAATTGTACAGCTTCATATGAAATATGGCACAACGACAAAATCACTTTTACGACCTGAGAATTGGCATAATGGGACCTTCCAAGCATACGTCAGTAATCTCTGTCTCTCATGCATACATCTTTCTGGCACATTTTGTGACTGACTTACCAACTGCCCAGGAGCCCCAAACCCCCCAAAAAAACCCAGCTTCACTGTGTCAGTGGTTTTGGTAATTTAATTAAATACAAATTTGGTAGAGAATTTGCACAACTAAAATACAATATCAACTAAGGCAGGTTCTGCATCCTTTTGAGGGTGTGTCTTGTAGAGAGACCCTGTGTCAAAATGTAGTTTTAAGAGCTTTATTATTTTAGTTTATACTGTGTTTACATTGTGACTATATTCCTAAATAAAGTTGTGTTTAATCAAATTACCACAAACTAACACAAAAGTATTGTTCCAGCATAGGAGTACTGGTTGCACTGGACTTAATGGGAACTTGGGGGGACAGGATATAGATACACATTGCACAGAGATTAATCAGGCCATGTTTATGCCTGAGACTACAAATTAAATTGCTTTCATATTTTATTATTATCGGTAATTCAACTTATCAAAGGCCTGTCCCATGAATCAGTAATTCTCACTTTTTCTTTCTCTCTTGCATTAATATTTCTGATGAAATCATAAAAATCTGTGTTCCTCTACGACCACATGACATTTTTAATTTGATGCCCTTGTTTCCAAACAGTATTTATTGCCTAAAAGCTGAGATGAGGAGTGTTTTCAAGCTTATTTGGCCAATATATCCTGTATCATATGAACGCAGCACATGTACCTCGTTGGTTCTTGTTTTATCCGCGGGGTGACAACCAGGGAATCCTGAGTGCTGCGGCAGCCTGGGCTCAGCCGCGGAGGGAGACAGCATCCGAAAAAGAAGCCTGCTGTCCGGGTCTACTTCCCGGCGGCATCATTTGCGCCTCACAGTGAGAAGGTTGGTGAAGTATCACCAACGGCTGCGTGTAATTTTTACATTTTATGGCGAAAAAATAAGCCCTTTTGATTTTTCATCTGAACGGGGTGCATCTTTGCCGAGGTGTTCGTTGTAACGTTGCCTTGTCAACTTACCTTATGCCCGTCTCTCTTAAAAAAATATATATTTTAGGATATTATGTTAGCTAGTTATTTTTTGATAGTAGAGCAATAGCTATCAGTTGAAGGGAGACATTTTTTTCTTCTCATTATCAGACGAGAAACCGTTTCCTGCCCCGTCTCCCCGCCTTAACGCCAGCTATTCTGGTTGAATCAAGCCTAAAAGCGATTCATCTTCTGAGACCAGACTGACTGCGCCAAAATGGGGGTAAGAGCGACATTTTCTTGTCATTTACTTAGCTAATACGTTGTGTAAATGTCAGTTATGTTAAAGTTAGCTGTGCAGTCTGGATTTGGTAACGTTAACGGTTAGTCAGTGTGTCAGTTGAGGAAAGGGTTAAAGTCCACGGAGGCACAGGCATGATGTTAGAGTGACATTGAACACGGTGGGAAATGTATGACTTTTTTTAAGCTAGCTCTAACTGTTTACGTTATGTGGCAAACTGCTTAAACCGCATTGCTGCATGAATCATAATTGTCTGTCAGACGGATCTAATTGCTCTCGGGAAGTCATCACGTTAGGTATCTGTTATTAACGTCATTTATCACACCAAATCAATGCGGTGAAAATTATGATATCGGCTGAGATTATCGGATGATAGAGGGGATGTTTGTCGCCTGAACACGGTGTCTTTTTGTGAGGAACATGCGCCAGATTTGTGAGGCAATCCGCCGCATCCAGACAGGGTGGTCCGGTGCAGGGTGGTTAACGTTACAGTAACGGTCCTTCAGTCTCAGTAGCCTCTTTACACCTCCCAACCAAATAACTGTTCCTATCACCCCCAGTGAACATCACAATGAAGCTGATAAATCAAATAGCCATGCCCCACCTGCAAAATCCGATTCATTTTCCTCAGTGGATGAGAAGCAGTGAAGTGTGTAGATTGCTGTCACAGCTTCACTCTTACTCACGCTTACTCACTCAACGGAGAAAAGGACCGTTTGACATACACATCGTTTGGTTTCCTGATAATTCACAGCAAACACACATCGGTTATCTTGATTTTTAAGCCGTCAGAGAAGCTTTCTGGCGATTTTGGCGCTGTAACGCAAAAGTAATGTAACGAGCAGTTGAACCACACAAGAGAACGGGCCCAGTATGCCTAACAAACGCCATTTCTTTTTGTCTAGAGATTAGTAGGTTTTTTTTAACAAGCACTGGTCATGTCATGGAGTGGCGGAAATATGTGCTGCTTCATCCACCGGTTCCAAAAAAAAACGAGATTACACCCACCGAACATCTGGCACCAGGCGCTGGACCCGCTGTAGACGATTGAGGATATTCACAGCTCCTATAAATACACGATTAGCCAGACTGCATATTGACACGGACGAGCCCAGTCAGAAATGAAATGGTTTGTGAATAAAATGCAGGTGAAACGCGCAATTACGCACGGGAATATGTAACCTACAGGTGGTGAAAACCGCAGCCCGAACTGCGGAATATCATGTCACTCCTCCAAATCATCATCAATGGCTGCAACTGTGTGTCTTGTCAGTTATTCCTCATAGAGCTACTAGAAAGTCGTGAATTTGTAATATTATTTGGAATACGAGGCTGCGAGAATCCAGATCAACAGAGGGTGGGGGCGGGGAATCAAAACCATGAAGGCTGTGGTGTTTTCTCTTCATTTTTCCTACCAAACATTTGGTGCATTTTCAGTCGAACATTACATAATGCGACGGTGCGTCGTGTTGCTGTCATTGACTGTGATGGGCTTGGTGGGGATGTAGAGGCATGCTTAGGTCTGGGTACCAAATGGGCACAGACAAGTGCGTCAAAATGGTCCCACCCCCCCCACCCCCCCACACCCCCCATCCTTCTCCCCTATAAATGTCGAGGGATTGGTCCCAAAGGAAGGTGCTCTCCACAAGGGTAGACACTGTCTCGTTTTACCCCAGGCGCCTCAGAAACTCACTGATCTGTCAGGTCATGAAGGACATCCTTTTCCAGCCACTAAATTTAGACTGCATGATGTCATTCCTACTGCAAAACCACTGTCCCTGTAGTATTATTATAAGGCATTGTCCAGTGTCCATACTCAGTAGTGAGGTATTACAACCCTATATTGCTCAATAAACTCCTGCAGCCTGCTGTATTTTCACTAAGAGTGTTTGTTGTGGTATGTGGAGCCTATAAAATGACACGAACATGTACTGTTGGATAACTGTAGCTCCATTTCTTCAGTGTCTATGGTGTCATAGTTCATCCCTGCTAATGAAGTATGATGGGCAGTGGTTTCTCCTCTGCTCCACATCCGGGTTTGGGGGATTGGGATGAGAGAGCATTCAGGCCGAGTCGTGGAAATGGTGCTCCTCTGTAACGGTTTGTGATTCTGTCCACTAGATTGCCAGAGGGGGAAACGGCACACAACGGGGGGTGGGGGGGTGGTGGAAACTCCCATGTTCAGGCTGTGATTTGCCATCAGGAGGGGTGGAGTGAGAGGAATAGGGGAGACCAGAGTGAGGTTCAGTTAACAGGGCAGCCAGGGCCATTTGATCCAGGCCAATCAATTGATAGGGGCTGTTGCTGCAGGAGGCAATGATCGGGTTGGTGGGTGAAAGAATGGAAGGCAGAGATTAAATGAAGGTCCGCCACAGTAGGCCTCACAGGGAGGTCCTGTTTAGAGGAAAACTGACCACAATCCAGTGATTGACACTAAATGATGGAGGTGGAGAGAGAGAGGGAGAGACGTGTGGAGAGAGAGAGAGAGACGGAAAGAGATGCCAGTTTGTAGTGAGTCACCTTGAGAAGGGTGAATACTGGGAAAGATGGAGGAGTGGAGGAATGCAGAAAGAGATGCTGGGATGCTGCTCATGTGCAGTGATGACACAGAGGAAGGAGCAATAGTGGAGCTTGAGGAGGAAAATGGAGAGATGGACATTAAGATACAGAAAGAGAAAAAGAGATAAACAAGGATGAATGTTTTTGCTGATATCCCATAATGCACCTGTTGCAGAAGCTTCAGGAGGAGAGCCAGTCTCTGTGGAGGATGGATGGTATGTGTGTGTGTATGAGGCAGGCGGCTCTCTTATGACTAAACCTCTCACTCATGGTGTCAATGATGAAGCTGATGCTTCATACAGTAGCTCTCGACATTATCTCTTCATTCTCTATTTCAGCCCTGATAGTAATTGTACTGTATCTCACTAAAATCAGTCCACAGAATCATACTATAAATACATGTTAATACTGTAAATTATAATTATGAATACATTCAAAATCCATCATGAGTGGTTGTGCAGCTACCATTTTGAAAAATAAAGGAAGCCATCAATAGAGTGGTAGCCTAGCAGCATGTACACTAACCTGTGAAAAAGTTATCAGTTCAAAGTAGTTCACACTTTATGGCTGCCTGCCGGAGTTACACTATTGGAGTCTTATTGCACAATTCACTCATATAGTCTAATATAGTCTAAGGTATTATAATGTATATAGCTTTTTAATGGCATCTCTCTTTCTCTTTCCTTAATCTCTTATTTTATTTTTATTTATTTATTTCAAATTGTTCTGTCTCTGCTGTAACGTGAATTTACTCCTAGGGATCAATAAAGTCTTATCTTAAGGAATCATGGTACCGTGTAGTGAAAAGTAGAAAACACTTCTAGATGCATTACTAATTCAAACTGGTAATGTTAGAGTTTTAAGACACATTCTATTTGTAAAAAACAGACTTTTCTGGATATATTGTATTATATTGTGAAGTTGTTCCATTAGTTAAACCAGTTGTTGGTTTATTGGGTTGCTGGTTTAGGCTGTGCAAATGTCCTGTGGTCAATTAATGAGCACCAGTGTTGGGATGAGTCAGCTTTCATATTTTCAATGTATAATGCACATTTAATGTATAATGTATACTGTTGCTAAACAGTAAACCTCTGCAAACTTGAAGGTTCTCCTACTGCCCGCTGACTTTACAAATCGATAAGAGAGCAAAACAGCCTGTACATCTAGTCTATGCTCACATTTTTTTTATTCTTTTTTTTTTTTTAAGATATCATTTTTCGTGCATTTTGCTTTTATTGGATAGTGCCAGCTGCAGGGAGAGAGAGGGTTGACATGCAGCAAAGGGCCACTGGCTGGAATTGAACCCATTCAAACCAATTCAACATTAATGCATAACATAAAAATGCATTAAGATAACATTTAAATTCATGCATGCAGGCACAAAGCAGGTGCAGCATGCATAGTAATCTTATTGCTATGTGATTCTAGTGATGGGGCTGATTTTCATGGGTTGAAGCTGGGCTTTAGGGACTGGAATAATGGCATCCAGCCACTTTCATATTTTACCAGTATTTGGCTGGTGGCTAGTGCAAATCTCCCACCCTGCATCACTGAGTGTAGTCCACTCAGCCAGACTCAGATATGATATTAGAAATCACTACATAGCAGTCATTGTTGTTTGAACATACAGTTCATTATCATGCATGTAATTGTAATTATACCATATACAGATGACTGACAAATGAAAGGCAAAAATAAATGAGTGGATGTTATGAGGGTTTTTCCTTTAATTTGTCACTCATCTGTGCGTTCTCTTGTTCACGGACTTTGTTGCATAATTGTTCCAGTCAAAAAAAAAAAATAATTTGTCCAGTTGGTCAATATTCATCAGCACTGACTCTTAACCTCTTGTACCTTACTAGTTTCCATCTGTGTGTGACATGATGTGGATCCATACTCTGCAAATCACTAATCAGGGGTTTCCAATGCCACTGATTCCGTTCGCTGTTTAGTGCATTGTGCATTTCCCGGAAAGCACTGTGAGGTCACTTTGACATCACTTCTTGTTTGCAGGGTGACTGAGGTGTCAAGGGTAACTCGTAGTTTTCCGTGCCTCCTGCTACACTCCCACACTGAAGTGACAGGGAGGATGGGAGAGTGAGAATACACTGCACACTGAACAGTTGCTCTCCATGAACATCACAGCAGTATTACATAACACGACTTCACATTAAGTACGTCATTAAAAAATTCCAATACCCCCCCTCCTTTCCCTCCCCCACAGTTTACTTCAGTTATTTAGATGGACCCAGTGGATTGGATGTTGCTAGGAAACCTCACATCCCCCATCTATCAACCCACTGGAAGTAGATGCTGTCAATCTGATTCTGTCAACAACTGCCATTTTCTATCGCGCTCTCAGACATGCTGCACTGCAGGAAGTGACACGCTGCTAAATGGTGGGGAACGGCACAAAATCTGTGGTCTGTTTTTTCTTTTTTAGCAATGTACTCTTACAGCCATCCAAGCTTCCACTGTTGAAATATTTTACAAAAACAAATCAAACTGATGTCTTATCCCACTGTGGCTTTTCTCTGCATTTGTCACTGGAAACACATGTACTAAGTTAAATTACAGTGTCATCATCACGCAGTATGCATCGTGAGTGTCTCCTCTTGATTAAATCTTGGTGCAGATGAGTAGATCGGAGTAGAAGAGAGCAGTGAAACAGATGGGTAGCCCGGAGGGAGGAGAATGTAAACTAAGTGGGAGGGTGAAGGGAGGGATATATGATGGAGAACCCCTCTAACTGTGTGTGGGGGGGGCCTGCGTGCGTCAATCCGTCAGTATTTTCTAGGTCGGTCAGTCCACTGATCTGTGTGATAATCCATTTCTTTGTGTGTGTGGTTATGATGATCCACTGGGGCACCACCAGAGCTACTAAACTCCCCTTGAGGCAACATACATTAGCGAGATCTTCCATTCAAAAAATCTGAGTTAAAATTGTGACATTTTGGTCAGTGGACCATCATCAGAATTAGTTGAGAAATAAGTTAAATACCACACACTGAACATGGCTAAATACCGGATGATTTAGTGCCAGCTGATGACTATTTCATCAAGATCTTATGGTATGGAGCAGCTGTTAGAATTTACATTTGCTTGGTTGTGAATAATCATACGGGCAGATACCAGCACTGCAAACAGGCAACAATACAGAAATCTGCCGGCTTCATGTAAAATGAATTTAATAAACAAAATTCTAATTATGGAAATTAATTAGAAAATCTATATCTTAGAGATACTGATCTTCATAATTGAAGCCCCTTTTTCTCATTACAGCTCATTTTAAGGCGCTCTCCCACAGTAACTGATATGATCACCATAAAGCTCACCTTGATATGAGACGTATCTGTTTCCTGGTCTATACCTTTATGAATTATTGTGGTTCATTTTGACACCCTTTGCTTATTTATTCATACTCACGCTAGGATGCACAGATCAAAATGTCCCTGTTTGATGTCTGAGATTTGACCAGTTTTCAGCAGATTAAAAAATGGCTTATCCAGCCATCCTCAGACCTGTGGTGCACTACGCCGCAGGCCAGGCTGGATGCAGAATACCAGAAGATAGAGCAGACTACAAATGTTCAGCATGTACAAATCTGTCCTGTAGCTCAGCACAGAACATCTGGACGCTGCTGAAACCCCCTCAGGTTTTACAACCTGTAACTAGACAGAGAGCAAACAGTATGCACATGAGCAAAGGAGGTAATACGTGCAGGAAAATATCTTCTATGTTAATTCAGTTTAATCATGAATGAATTTGAAAGTAATTGTACATAATACTTAATGGAATTCAATGCATGGAAAAGTGGAATAAACCAGTCCCATGGATCAAAATGCCAAGCTATGACATGACAGCCTTTCCTGAAAGGATGGTGTAGCATTCTGAAATTTAGGGAATATTGTTGCCCTGGTTTGGTTCATCAGTGTCCTTGAAAGTCATACTATGTCTGTAAAATAAAAAATTGGTGGGGTAATTTTATATAGTGCCCATAATAATAATTAGGAGTTAATTTTCTTCATTTCACCCTGCTCATATTTCTTTCATCAAGTGGTCAAATATTTATGTGTGAATGTGACATGTGTCCCCTGTGGGCCTGTATGCGATTCAGTGGAGCCCAGGAGATTTTTTCCAGTTCATTTTGGGAAAGAAAAAAGAGGTTGTAGGCTAAATAATAACCAAGTATGTAGCCTCAGGTAGTACAAAATGACCAACACAACCATAGATAACATTGACAAACAAGTTTCTGACAGTTTGCAGCAGTAAAAAGAAGACTAAACACATCTAACTGTAATAACATAAAGTGGGCGTTTGTTGTATTTGCCAATGTGCAGTTCAGATGTATCAGGCTTCTCTGCAGTGCTTCTGTGACTTCATACATCTTAAGGTCCTGCAGCACTGAAGGGTCAGTTTACGTGATTGAGTGGTTGGCCTTGTCGCCTCTGCAGTCACCCTGAATGGATGTGTGCACACATGAGCATGAGGGCAGAGGAGAGGAGGAACTGAAGAAACGCACAAGATGTTTCAACATTGTAAATAAGTGAATGAGTAAAGAATGAATGAGAGACTGGGGTTGAAAAGATGGGAGAGAGAGAGTGATGGAGAGGGATTATTACTGGTCAGTGGGTTAATCTCTGAGTGTAGTAAACAGCAATAATCTGATGGCCTGTTGGATGCGCCTGCCCGGGGAACACTGCTCCTCCTGGCAGATGGCAAAACACACCCACACACACACACACACACACACACACACACACTTACACACATAAACATACAATGCATGCAGAATCAAACACACACAGAAAAACACAAGCATAGAGAAATGCTCACGTTTGCAGTCAAGCAGAAAATAAACATACAGATGGAATAAAAGTGTTAGTCACTGAAGAACACTAAAAAGCAGACATGCATTGAAAGATTGTATCCACATGCTGTACACTATAAATATAAACGTATAAACACTATGCAACAAAAAGACCAATATGGATTTTTCAGTTCAAAACCGCCTTTATCAAAGTTCTTGTGCCAATGTTAATGTCTGTGGAGTGGACACCACTGTCTCCCTACTGTTGCTTAACATTTTTTATTTTTGATGACATTACAATCTGTAACAGTTAAAATTTGATATCCACACACATAAAGTTGCATGTGGGCATCAGTCAACTTTAATGTCTTCCGGCATGTGCGCACAACGGCAGTGACGGTAGACAAAGCCGTCTGTGGTCGTTCATTTCAAATGAGTGTAAAGAGACAGAGGGCAACATTTGGGACAAAAAAAAGATAGCGAAAGGTGGCGGGTTTACACACAGCCAACAAAATGTACAGCTTTCAACAAAATTACAAAATACAGAGTGCACTTTAGTACGTTCTTTTCTCCTGCGACTAAAGCGTACTATGTATCGATTTTGTACTTCTCACACTGCTGAAAAACAGTCATTTAAAAACTCTATACACTTGGCCATCAGTATGAGTTTCCACGGAGAACATTTTGTATTGTTCACAAAAGGCTATCCCCAGCAGGACATACCTTCTTGTCCGAAAAGGCTCATTGGTCAGGAGCGAGCACAGACTAGCCATGTTGCTGTGGGCAGTATCACTAGTGTTGGTGATGTTCTGGCAAGAATTGCCATCAGTGTGAGCATAATAAGACCAAAACACAAGCACAAAGCACACATTTTAAGGCACTTTTCTTGAGTGTAAAACAGCCTTTAGACAATCATGGGACTTTAAAACTCTTAGACCTTAGTCTGATGTAATTCTGAAATGTTTATAGCTATCTAAGGCAGAGGTAGAAAAGCTCTTGAGTACATGATTACCTTTAAATTAAGGATTCATTAAGAAAAAAACCCAACTGAAAAATTCAATGAATTTATTGTACAAACGAAATAACATAACCAGCCAGTATACCTCCCATCACAGTACATACATAATGCATTCATAAGAGAAATGCACCTTCACATGTACAAGGTTAATTTCATGCCTACAGTTACATAAATCATTAAGAAAACAATTTCACAAGTGCACACACTCTAAAGTAAAATATTAATGCACGCAGAGGGATGTGTAGAGGTAAGAGGAGGAAGGGCAGCAGTTTGTTTGGTTGGCTGTCAGTAAGTCATCACCCTGCTAGCTTTTCATCCAGTGAGGAAAAAAACAGACTGTAAACAGCATAAAACATCCATCAAATCAGTGTGAAATCTCTCAGCCCAGACTCATCCACATAAGAGCTTTCCCAAAATAAGTCTGCTCTCTCCCTCTCATCATGCAGGGTTACACATAATCTCATGTGTTTTTTCAAAGTACAAGTTCTCACATTTGTGTTTGGGTTAGATGGAAGTAAACATCTGTCAAGTCAAAATGCATTCCCGGTATAAAGTAGTCACCCATTTCGCTGCACACCATGAAACTACTCCTGGGAAGTGTCAGCTGAGTTTAGGCTCAAAGAGAAATTTAACTGAACTTCATTAAAGGTTAAGCAGGCTGTTTAAATTCTCAAAATTACTAAGTTAGATTTCCTTTAGCAATGAATTCATTTAATTACCCATACTTCACTTTATTCCTCCTGTTTTCTAAACCCAGTTAGCATGTAATAAATTGTCTCAGTGTGTCTTTGCTTCTAAAAACACATCCATCTGTGGCTTAACAGCTGAACCATCATTGTTTAGAGCTACATGTTCCCCTGCTGGGCTACGATTGATTTCAGGTCTTTCCTCACAGTTTTCTTATTGTCTGTCTGCAGAAAATAAAAATGGGCAGTGGAATGAAAGGAAATATGGTGATACAGCTGTCAGACAGGACTCAGGAAGTTTTTTTGAAGTTGATCACTATTTTATAGTGTTCACACTGGGCTAAATTAGTTGTGTTGTCATTTCAGCAGCAATCTGTTCCAAATCCTCATCCTCTATTTGTGTTAATAAAAAAATAAAAATGATGTATTTTTTAAACAACTGCTTGACTTTGCTGTGGTATTGCATTAGCTGTAGTTTAATCATGGAGGCTTTTTTGATGTAATACAAATTCAGTATTTTAATATCCACACAATAGTGAATTAAATAGAGGATTTTACAGGAGTGGGCCATAGTAAGTAAAACATGGGTGTTACTAATAACACCAACGATCACTTCATTCTATTCATGTCCCAACATGCACAATGCCAGGAGCCTGAAACCAAAGCAGCTAAATGGAATTATTAGTTTTATTATCATGATTAGTTTTATTATTTACACCTGTTCTTTTCCTGTGACATGTCAAACTGTCTTCAGTGAAAAAGGCTAATTGATGCTGCTACTGCTAAGAGACCCTTAGCAAGCTCTACTACAGTAATGCAATTTCCTAAACACAGGATGGAAGCATTTTGCAATGCATAGGTTTCCATTAGTTCACCAAAGTCACAGATCTATATCATGAAATTTGGCAC
Organism: Macquaria ambigua; assembly: GCA_008360985.2. Taxonomy (NCBI): domain Eukaryota; kingdom Metazoa; phylum Chordata; class Actinopteri; order Centrarchiformes; family Percichthyidae; genus Macquaria; species Macquaria ambigua. The sequence goes on along the minus strand of VMKM01001996.1, from coordinate 72,079 downwards.
ACAGACGGGGAGTTTGATGAATTCCCTTTGGGAGGTTAAAGAATAGAAATGGGTAATATTACAGGAATATAGTGTAAGTAATTAAATTTTACATTAGGGCCTTAGTGGGGTACTCAAAGAAAGTTCAGTGTTAGATGTAGTCCGATGTCACTTAAAATCCAAACAATGTGAACACTCAGCAAAATTTACAGACTTTTCACATGGAAATGTTTCACATCCTGCCTTTCATTCTGCCATGTTCCTGTTTCTATGGGAGATGCATTGGGGAGCCAAGCAGCTGGCTGACATTTGAGTTCTTTACTAGAAACCCTCAGGATGTTCATCCTGGGTGGTGCATACTGGGTAACAGGGTGATTTGAGAAAAAGGTACTAATCCCCCAGGAGCATATGGGCAAGTGATGGCTACACACATTCACACAAACACGCCAATGTGAGTACTTGAAGACATAGCATAGCATTAGTTTTTAGGCTAATTGTTTTTTTTGAGCAATGTATAGCTCCTTCACCTTCATAATGGTGATGCAGAGAATACTCACTTACCAACATTAAGACTTTTCAAACGTTAAGTCAAGTCTTGTCACCCACCAAGTCTCTAGAAATGTATTTAATCTGATATTTCTAGATACTTAAAGCTTTGCAGTATTACCTTTATTCATGTTTAGTTGCTTTCCTGCTGCCATTTCTCTACACAGTGTCCTGCATGTTTTGCACTGAGGTTGACTTTTTAATTTGACTATTTTAAGTCAACAATTACAAGTATTTAGTGCTTTCCCCCAGAATATTATATAACATTCTTGACAGGTTGAAATACCCCCTAGCATTTAGACAATCTTGGAACACTGAAACTCAGAATAATGAAATCATAATCAAAGAAAACAAAGCTGCAGGTTATGCCAGACTTCCATTAATCAGCAAGCATATGTTCAAACACACACACACACAATGTAGGACACAGGCGATTGTGAATATCCCATGATGCATGTTACAGTTACTGTCAGATTTATTCTCCTATCCTGGGTCCTTTTTCTTTCCACCTACCTCCTGGGCCTTCATGTTCCCTTGGTCTCACTCTCTCCTGACTGCTTTTATTTTCCCTCGTCCTCTCAGACACAGCAGCAGCGTCTGTAGTCTGGACAACAGTGGCCTAAGGAGCGGTGGTGTAAATTGCAGTTTTAAGTGGAGCTCTTGAGACAGGCATGTGCTCTAATGATGCCAGATCTAATCAGGAAGTGTCAAGTTCCCCTTCTCACACCAGGGGATTACATCTAAATTTGGATCCCAATCTAGATGTTTTGACTGGGTCTTAATATGGAAGAAAAATGGGAGTTGGCAGCCAAGCATGTTCTTAAAATCAGTAGTGTGTCGTAATTGTTGAAGACATCCTCTTGTGTTGCAGTGAGAATAAGGATAGGAGTGTCAGCTGTTAACAAAAGAAGTAATGTAGTATATGTAAGTAATGTGACAGGACCAAACGCAGTGATCTTGTCTTTGTGCGTTACAGTATGGACGGTCGGACAGCTACCGCGTGGCCACCACGCAGGACAAGGATGAGAAGGAGTCGCCCAAGAAGAAGGGAGGCAAGGATCTGGATGACCTCAAGAAGGAAGTTCCCATAGTAAGTGCACTGCCTCCTACTTCCTGTGACCTCACTGTAATTTGTCATATAATTTTGGTTGTTTCTTTTCACCTACTTGGAGTACCAGATTGGCGGCACAAAAGCAAACAAAAATCTCATTTAAAATCAAAGCACAACTAGTCAGGCATAACAAAGGCCTTGAAGTCCCAGCTGAGCAGTGAGGAGTTCATAGATAGTGTATCCTGGCCACACTCCAGCATTCAATGAGCTGCGATCCAACTGTAATCTAATCTCCCTGTTTGAAAAGCAGATAACAGAGACGTGGTATTTCGTAGCAGCTGGTGTACAGTGGTGGTAAAGTGTGGTTTGAGGTAATATGCCAGAGCAATTTAATCCTGTTGGTGAAGGATTTGCTCCTGTATGGGGCAGGAAGCCAAACCCTCAGGATATCCCTTTGTTATAAAACTATATGAGCTGGGTCAGATACACATATTGATTTCCAAAGTATTATTTATCTATCTTAAAAAAATACCTGAACTTCTTTGAGAAACATTTGTAAAATACAAATTTTTTTTCAGTAAAACTTACTACTTTAGTAAAATATATGGTCCTATCTTAAACAGTGATTTGAATTCATTTCCTCCTTTGAATTTAATTGTTGGAGTCAGTTTAGCAAATTATAAATACATATTTTTGGAATGTAAGACTTCCTCACATGACACCAGCACATTTGCCCTAAAATCTGTATTCTTTGAAACATATCATTCCATTGCATAAAGATAATTTATCTTGAATATCATTTTTTATTGATATGATAACTGACAGCTTGTTTAATTTTACTTTCTGTTTTAATCCTTTGTAGACGGAACACAAAATGTCTATTGAGGAGGTTTGCCGGAAATACAACACTGATATCGTCCAGGTGAGTTGTTCACTTCAGATCAGAAATTACACTTTCCCACCATCAGTTCAACTTCATATGGTTGTTTCTGTACTGATTTAACACAGCGCTGATGACTCAACAATTATTCAGTTTACACTGATATCCCAGTCAATGCACCTCTTTAGCATCTGTAGCATTTATTTAACATAAGTATGTCTCATTCACAACACTGTCTTTCTTTATGCCACTTTTCTACCCTCTTCCTCTGTTCTAATTGTCCTCCGTCCACCCTCTGTCCTTCCATTCCTGTTTCCTTTCTTACTTCTTCACCCTCTACAACTCCACCCTCTCCACTGCCCTCTTGCCTCTGCTCATCCATCCCTTCTTTAATCCATTTGAAATCTTTCCCTCTCCATTCCCTTTGCCCCTCGCAGGGTTTGACCAATGCCAAGGCAGCAGAGTACCTGGCCAGGGATGGCCCCAATGCTCTGACTCCACCCCCCACCACCCCAGAGTGGGTCAAGTTCTGTCGCCAGCTGTTCGGTGGCTTCTCCATCCTGCTGTGGATCGGTGCCATCCTCTGCTTCCTGGCCTACGCCATCCAGGCTGCCACAGAGGACGAGCCCGCTGGGGATAACGTAAGTGGAGGGTTGTAGGGCTGGATGCATGGATGATGATAGGATGAATTCTCAGTCCACCACTGTTTACTCAGTACCTGTAAGAAGGCAGATATCAAAAAACACCGGAGGGGGTAAGCACATAGAGAACAGTGAGTTGCTGCTAGTGTGTGTGCTCCTTGTCCTCCAGCACATCACTCAGAAAGCGATCTGCTGAGTCACTGCTCCTTAGGGATGTGGCTGTGTCAGTGATAAAGGTTGTGTCAGCTGTTTGTCCAAATCATGCCAGCCGACCCATATTTTGCATGACAGACACCATCCTGTTAACATCCATTTTGGGCACACCACAGGGAGCGTGTGACTCCTGCCGTTGGTAATAGGGGGGTAAGAGAAGGGCATTCATGGGTCAACACTGTGTGATGCTGGGCCAGAGCGCACCGTAGAGCTGGGGACTGAGGCTAAACGGCGATGACACACAACATGAAAGGACAAAATACTTGGTTTTAACCACAGGGGAGCACTCGGGGTGAAACAACAGTGACAAGTCAGCATGAGTGACCAAGACTATATCACACAGATGGTACAGGATGTAGATGAAGATACAGATGAATTTTCATGAATAGATGAAAAGATTTCGACCTTCTAATGGTGATCCATTAAAACATGAGATGAAAGACACACAAGTATAGTCATAAAACCACTAACAGAGTAGATGGCAAACAGATGGAAAGCCTCCAGGTGACTGAGTCCAAATCAAACCACATGAGCTCATGAATTAAATCAAAGTCTTAAAGACAATTTGTGTTTTGTCTAGAATTTAAACTTTACAGAAGCATCAACTTTCTGAAATAGCTTCTTTACCTCTTGCACTCCTCTAAAGTCCAGTGTTTGATGTCAGAATGTCTTACAGATGATTTTTCAAGTCTGTCTGTGCCTCTCCACTAGTCTATTTTTCTCTTCCTGTGTGATACATTTTTAGATAAAGGTGAAGCAATCAATGAATTTCTGCATTAAATATGAAAGTCTCATCTTTCTTTCTTCCCTCTCTTTGTAGTTGTATCTGGGAATTGTGCTGTCAGCTGTCGTCATCATCACCGGCTGCTTCTCCTACTTCCAGGAAGCTAAGAGCTCCAAGATCATGGAGTCCTTTAAGAACATGGTCCCTCAGGTACTGGACACTCAATAGTTCAACCAGGATATTGGGATTAGTTTTCGTGATAATTGTTGCCAAAAGGGTTTTTACAAAAATGGAAAGTTGCAACATTGCAAGTTTAAGCTTTCAGGTGGATTTTACAGTGAAATTTTAGCACAAGCTTACAAGGCAACAGAAGATAGTGGAAGAATCACTAAAAAGATACATAAAAAACTTTGAGAGCTTCTCTGAAGACGGTGAATAACGCCTTGTCAAGTGTTGGGGTAGTGTTCATCCTTTTGTGATAATCTTTAAATGATAATGCTGAGTAAAAACATTGTGTTTAGATTCTCATAGCCATTAACTCACAAATAAAATTTAAAAAATCTGTTTATTGTAATATGTTGAGTCTAAAAGGTGGAGAATTTTATCAACCCATACGTAAAGGGGCATGTAACGCTTTAAATTACTTTAATTTATAAATCCCTAAGAAACTCCACCTTATTCTCCTCCTTGGTGTCTTTAAAAATAAAATCCACTACAAAGTTGTTCTTTGTAGATTTAGGTAAACATATTTGCTCAGGTCTGGTTTGATTGGACCATTTCATGCAAAAAGTGTTCATTAGAAACCATAACTGTAAGCACTCTGCTTGAATTTACTTGAAGTATGAAATTGCACAATAATTCACTCAGTAATTTCTGGAGGGACTAAGCCTCTGTAATTCAGAGACTGAAGAATGATGGAAACAAGTAGGGTCATAATGAGTATATTACATTGGTTTTCCAAGTAATGCAGGTGGTTATTAAGTGGAAAATTCTATTTTTATGAAGCTGCACGCCACAGTATCATGCTGTCACAGCTTTCACACTATTTCCTTTTTTCCCCAATCTGTGATGTACCTTTCAATCGCTTTAGTTTTTACACTGTGCTGTCTTACCTTTTTTATCTAACCTCTCTAAATAGTTTCTTTACAGAGATTTTTAGTTATTTTTGGCATTACATTCTCTCTGTCTTTGTCTCTCTGTTCCCAGCAAGCCCTGGTGATCCGTGAGGGAGAGAAGATGCAGATCGATGCTGAGCAGGTGGTGGCAGGAGACCTGGTGGAGGTGAAAGGAGGGGACAGGATCCCCGCTGACCTCCGCATCATCTCCTCCCATGGCTGCAAGGTGGGCTACATGCACAGATACACTCCTGTAGTTATACAAACCCAAAGATAAAGCAGCACCTACTGTAAAGCTGCACTTGAGTAAGGTGTCTCTAGAGTAAGTTTTCAGTAGCCACACAAAGTAATTGGAGTAATATATTTTAATTTACTACAAGTAAACATTCTCATGTTCACTCATTCACTTTCAGTGAATGCTCTGGCTTGTTTGTATGTCTTTAAACCAATCACAATCGTCTTGGGCGACACAAGCCCAGGATGCAGTGACCGTGCCCTTGCAGTGTAAACGGACGCAGATAAAGGAAGGGGAGGAGAATTTCGACTAAAACAGTCAGCCAATGGCAAGCTTATACCCACAGCCTACTTCCTGTGAGTCGGACTAGCTACGGACAAACAGATAACTTGTTTATCTTCATGCTGAATTCAGACTGACTGTCACTTTTCCTGCAGGTCCTCATATGAACCTCAAATCAATCTCAAAATGTTTGCTGAGAAGTTAAGAAATGTGATGTCTGTATTAAAACCCAAAAAACATCTGCACAGCAACACAAACAAACATTAGATGCACAGCAAGCATGAATGAAAAATATCAAAACACTCACACATCTGTCTCTCTGTCTGGCTTTGTATCTTATCATGAATGCACTCAACCAGTTACTCCCTTATCTTCCTCTTCGTCTGTTCCTCTCTCACACCCTTACCAAATGGTTTTCTCCCGCTCTGTCCAGGTGGACAACTCGTCCCTGACTGGTGAAGCAGAGCCCCAGACCAGGTCACCTGACTGTACCCATGACAACCCCCTGGAAACCCGCAACATTGCCTTCTTCTCCACCAACTGCGTCGAGGGTAAGATCACCATTAGTCCAGCACCAAAATCATCATTGTTCCCATCATATTCATCATTTGTACTGTACAAATCACTGTTAGGGTTAGCCACTCTCCGTCTTGTGTAAACATTTCTATATGTGTGTGTGTGTGTGTGTTCATTCATATGGCTGCATGCGTATGTTTGTATTGTTCCGGTTCAGTGCTCAGATAGTCCTGCAAACAAAGATGCTACAGATTAGCTTGCACTGTAGGCCAAAGTCAAAGTGTTTGGTCTGACGAAGGAGTGGTCAGTGACATCACTGATCATCACGGGAGCCCCATTTAACCTCATACCTGTTCCATCCCAGTTCACTTCATCATATCACTGGGAGGCCCTGCAACTCACACTATGCTGCTCATGCTGGTAGAGTAGAAAAATAATAATGTATGATGCCCTCCTGTGGACACATTGTTACATTGCATTAAGTCCTGCACTCTGCTTCCAAGAATCTTCGCACTCAAGTTTGTCGGTCCATCCATCTATACTCTACACATTTTCTTCTTGACGTGACTATTCTGTTTTCCTCTTTCTTCATCTGAAAAAGAAGTATATCATTTTACAAAACCTCCTCCCTCTCCTCTCTTTCTTCAGGAACGGCGCGTGGCATCGTTGTGTGTACTGGTGATCGTACAGTGATGGGCCGTATCGCCACTCTCACCTCAGGTCTGGAGACTGGCAAGGTACCATACTCATTATTATTCATTATCTGACAATGGTCTGTTGTGTCATTTACGAGCCACATAATAGACCTTATCTAAGATGTTTCCTAAGTTCAGTAAGTGTTCTGGGTCAGCTGACCAAACTCACTTCATGTGTCTGGGCTTCAGTAAAGAGTTTTAGTTTCTTATGTTCATTATGTGTAAAAACAAGTGATTTAAACAGAATACCATCTGCTTCAATCAATCCAAACATCTTCCTCTACTCTTCAGACACCCATTGCTAAGGAGATCGAGCACTTCATCCACATCATCACCGGTGTGGCCGTTTTCCTCGGCGTGACCTTCTTCGTCCTGTCAATCATCCTGGGTTACTCCTGGCTGGAGGCTGTCATCTTCCTCATTGGTATCATTGTTGCTAATGTGCCCGAGGGACTGCTGGCTACAGTCACTGTGAGTAGGCAGTGAAATAAGAAGCTGGTGTTTGTGTGTGTGTGATGGTTATTTGGGGGAATGGTAGGTTTTTTGATTGTTTGTTTTCTGTTTTTTAATCTGTGAGGGGACAGAGATGGTAGTATTTCTAGTGTGTATGTGTGTTTAAAAGGTTGTTGTCCAGTTGTCCAAATGATTCCTTCATTCAGCTGTTTTTCTTGTGTCTGTTTCTCCTCACAGTCCTTGTGTGTTTTGTTTCCTCCTCAGTTCCCAGTGTTTTGCGCAGACTTGGGTCAAACAGTATTTTCATATACTTCATATAATTCATATATTAAAGAAATCTAAGAAGCTACACAAAATCAGAGAAACGCTTTTAACATTTGTTTTGAAGTGCCATGAAATGTCTCTTTTATTTTGAACAGTACCACTAGAGAGCCCTTTTTCTATCCAACCATTAACATTAAAACTAGACAGTATTTATGGTTCGTTTTAGCCCACAAATATGCTTCACTCTATTGTAAATTTTGAGATTAAGAGAATTACCTTGCACCACCGAATATACTACTACAGGTAGTCCTAACAGTAAATGTCAACAATTCCCCAAGCAGTTTGTAGTTTCACCCATGTCTGATTGTGTATACAGTGTTTTGGCTGATGTTGTCTTGTCGTGTCTGCTGTGTGATTTTGTCCTTGCTTCCCGTACGTCCGTGCTTCTGTTTTTTAAATGTGATGTTGCTGTATATCTGTGTGCATCTCTGTATTTCTGTGCATTAACATTCTCTCTGTGTCAGTATCTGTTTCTGTGGTGAAGGTGGTGTTTTGTCTCTTTCCATCTCTCCCTTCTCTCTCTCCCAAGGCAGCCCCATATGTGTTTGTGTGTCCCTTTCTCTCTCTCCATCATCCTCTTTGTATGTCTCTCTCTCTTTTCCAGGCCAGTCGCGGTGCTGTCTGCAATGACAACGCCTAGCTAATGTAATGATATTAGGATATTAGGCAAATGACTAGTCAGCTCCATAAACTGAATTCGGCCTCCTCTGCTTGGCCTTGGCTAGTTCTGTTTGGCCCATGGGTCTTGCCATACTTGGCATGATGACATAATGCACCGCTGCTCTGCTTCACCGCTTCACTTGTTAATGCTTCATCTTCAGTCTGCATTGCTGTTTGGGCTGTGTTTTTATTTTTGGGAAGAGGTTTTGATTTTAGTGCATTTTGCTATAGAGGGACGTGTTGGTGAGCAGAATGAACATCTCCAGTTGTTAGGGGCGGTTTGGTTCTTGGGTTAATTGTTTCAGGTACAGTATGACACTGATGTGTCTGCTCATTGGCAGAAGTTAGCTTAGCACCTGGAGATGTTCATTTGTGCTGTTAGTTTACCACATAGAAACTAATTTTTTTTTTCTCTTTCTCCTTTGGTTTGTTTGTTTCTGTTCTCTCCTTTTGTCTCATTCTATTGTCAACAATTCCTTTCGTCCCGTCTTTCCTTCTCTCCTTGCTGCTATGTCCTCTCTCTACCTCTTCCTCTGTTTCCTTCTTTGCGTTTGTCCCTCATGTCTCTCCTCTCTCAGGTGTGTCTGACACTGACTGCTAAGCGAATGGCTCGTAAGAACTGCCTGGTAAAGAACTTGGAGGCTGTGGAAACGCTGGGTTCCACCTCCACCATCTGCTCTGACAAGACGGGCACCCTGACCCAGAACAGGATGACCGTGGCCCACATGTGGTTCGACAACCAGATACACGAGGCCGACACCACAGAGGACCAGTCTGGTGAGATTTGCCCCGCTCTCTCTCTCTCTCTCTCTCTCTTGCTTTCATGCAGTGTGCGTGAAAACATTGTCTTCCTGCACAAAATTAAGAATATCATGACCTTACTTTCTCTATAGCAGAATGAATTACTGGTCAGCATACAAAATGAACATCTAAAATCTATGTTTGGTAGAAACTTCAAATGCTGATCACTACTGTATTGATTTTTCAAGTCATTGGTCTTGTTGAGCTTGCCCTTGCTAAACATTGCACACGCTCTCTGACCAATTAAATCACAGAGAAAAAAAAATGTATGACATGCCTTTCACTGGCTGCCTGTTACACTGCTCTAGACAAGGTGTCAGGCTTCCTGCCTGGTTGATGAATGGAACTACATTCTGTTGCAATTCATGTTAAAAGGGAGTTTTTCCTTGCCACTGTCGCCTAGTGCTTGCTCATGGTGGGAATTGTTGGGTCTCTGTAAATATAAAGAGTCGGTCTAGACCTGCTCTACTCGAAAAAGTGCCCTGAGATAACTTTGTTATGATATGGCGCTATATAAATAAAACTGAATTGAAACTGAATGTTCGATGACATGAATTGTTGATTTGAAACCATGGACTAGAAAAGCTGAAGAAATGTTTTGAGGCTGGGATATATGTTTACTCCTTACCTGCATCTTGAGAGTTTCTGGAACAGAAAACACAAATTTGGGCAAACAGCAGGGTGCCTGAGTGTAGTTGTCACCCAGGACAAGAAGGACAAGGAGGTGGCTGCCCCGCTTGGGTGAATGCGAGAGGCTGAGACACCTATCAATAAACTTTCCTTTTTTTCTGATCAATCTCTAGGCTCCTCCTTCGACAAAAGCTCCCCAACATGGGTGTCTTTGGCCCGCATCGCTGCTCTGTGCAACCGTGCTGTGTTCAAAGCTGGCCAGGACTCTTTGCCCATCCTTAAGCGTGAGGTGGCCGGCGATGCCTCTGAGTCAGCCCTGCTGAAGTGTATTGAGCTGTCCTCCGGCTCCGTCAAAGCCATGAGGGAAAAGAGCAAGAAGGTGGCAGAGATCCCCTTCAACTCCACCAACAAGTTCCAGGTTTGTCCCCTTTGCTTACTCATGCAACAAACAAATAACGCATATGATCTACAAAGAGTTTTATTAAATGGGCTAAAACATGCAAAAACACTACATACTTCTTAAATGGTTCCTTTACTAACACTAAAATATGTTCCCATCAGCTCTCAATTCACGAAAATGAAGATGAAAATGACAACCGCTACCTGTTGGTGATGAAGGGAGCCCCAGAGAGGATCCTCGACCGCTGCTCCACCATCATGGTGCAGGGCAAGGAGCAGCCCATGGACGATGAGTTGAAAGAGGCTTTCCAGAACGCCTATCTGGAACTGGGAGGACTGGGAGAGAGAGTACTGGGTAAGGATGATAGAAGATAGGAAAACTTTGTTAATTTAAGGTCGTGATTTGGAATTAAAGCTTAGCAATAAAGTCCTGTATGTACAACTCATTCGTCCTTCTTTCCTCTTCCCTAATTCCTCCAGGTTTCTGCCACATGTTCCTGCCAGAGGACAAGTACCCCAAAGGTTTTGCATTCGACACAGATGACGTCAACTTCCAGACAGACAACCTTTGCTTCATAGGCCTCATGTCCATGATTGACCCTCCCCGTGCTGCCGTGCCTGACGCCGTGGGCAAATGCCGCTCTGCTGGCATCAAGGTGGGCACCTTTCAAATCTGGTATTTAAAGGCCTGGAAAAGCAGAACATAGCACCCACCTGAATGTGAAGTCTGTGGATGACTGTCATGCACATTTTTAGAGGAATTTCATTTAACTTTTTAGGAACAGTATGAATTGTATTTTTTTCTCTTTTCTTCTACTTCTATCATTCTTCTTCTCTATCATTCTTCTCTCATCTTACATCTTCTCTCCTTTCATTCCTATTCCTTCTATCCTACCTGTTGGCCTTTTCTCCTCTTACTTGTTCCTATGTTTTGTCTCTTTTCTCCTTCCCTTTCATCTCCTACTTCTCCATCTTCTTTCTCCTCCTATATTTCAGGTTATTATGGTGACTGGTGACCACCCAATCACAGCCAAGGCCATTGCTAAGGGTGTGGGCATCATCTCCGAGGGCAACGAGACAGTGGAAGACATTGCAGCACGCCTCAACATCCCTGTCAGCCAGGTCAACCCTAGGTAAGAAAGAAAATGAAAATTAAGTTTACATGTAGCCTCACCTGCAGGATACAAGTGGGACTTCTACAATCATTTTTATACAGTAGATGCTTAATGTAGCCTTTTCCTTTGCAGCATGTTTATACAACAGTAGCTTTTATAATTTGGTATACAAGAGTGTTTTGCTTTATCTGTGTTGTGTAGGGATGCCAAGGCCTGTGTGATCCACGGTACAGATCTGAAAGACCTCAGTCAGGATCAGATGGACGATATTTTGAGGAACCACACTGAGATTGTCTTCGCCAGAACCTCCCCACAGCAGAAACTTATCATTGTAGAAGGCTGCCAGAGACAGGTACATTTACTGTACATACATACACACACACATTCAGACACATGTACACACAGCTGAAGGTAAATATGCACCTGCAAACAAGTGCATTTAATAAAAAGTGCATGGTTTTTAGCGTTATGAGTTCTGAATTGGAATGAAAAGACGCATCCTCCTTTTCTGTCAGGGTGCCATCGTGGCTGTGACAGGTGATGGTGTGAACGACTCTCCTGCCCTGAAGAAGGCCGACATCGGCGTTGCCATGGGAATCTCTGGCTCAGACGTGTCCAAACAGGCTGCCGACATGATCCTGCTGGACGACAACTTTGCCTCCATCGTCACTGGAGTAGAGGAAGGTGAGGGATGAACGAAAGAAAGGAAGATGGGAGAGTGGAGAAAAGAAAAGGGCTGTGAAGAGGGACAGATTGAAAGAATGGTGGGATGAAGGGTGGATGGGAAGAAAGAGTCAGTTCAGCTAAAGAAAATGTAGCATCGTGCCTAAGAAGAACAAGAGTAAACCTAAGATTTCCAGATGAAAATCATGTAGGTTTCACATATTTGTGCAATATACTCTTCATTCCATTTTGAGAGACAGAACAAGAGCAGTTAATGTTTGAGAGGAGAAATACAAAGTAATGTTAGCGAGATAAATGTAGTATCCTCTTACTATCTATTTGTTGTTGAGTCTCTTTTAGTCTTGTTTTTACCGAAAATGATAGAAGCTACAGTGAAAAAATGGTGACAATAAATAAGATGGAATGGCAAGAAAGACATGGGTTTGCATTACCCAGTATTACACAGTACTGTATTGCAAAGCACTGTTGTGCATGCTTTCCTCATTTATGAATGCTGCGTTTTTGAGTTAGTGACATTTGTTTCTGTATTTAAAAAGCTAGCAGTGTTTGCTAGCAGTGCTAGCAGCCTCCCTGCAGCCTGTATTTAAACACCACCTTCATCCTTACAGGCCGTCTGATCTTTGACAACCTGAAGAAGTCCATTGCATACACTCTGACCAGCAACATCCCAGAGATCACCCCCTTCCTGTTCTTCATCTTGGTCAACATCCCGCTGCCTCTGGGCACCATCACCATCCTCTGCATTGACCTGGGAACTGACATGGTAAGTAAGCGGCAGCAGCACAGTGAGACACCAGGCACAGTCACATACTGCAGCATACAGCTCTAATGTGTTTATGTCCAGTCAGGCAATAAAAATGCAGATGCCAGTGTGTGAACCCACTTTTCCAATCACAGGTGGCCCCACACATTCAGCTCTTTTACATGCTTGCATGCTTGATCTTTGAACACTCATGCATGCACAGTGAACCAGTAAAGCTCAGCTGTACACAAACATGTGAACTGTATACATTCATGTCAAACAGGTACCCAGGTGGCAACATATTTACAGTAATGCCTGGTAATTATCATCAGGGCAACACACTTGTGTTCAGTCAAGTAGAAATGGTCTTTTGCTGCATCAATAACATGACATGAATTGGAAAAATAGAGCCAGTGATACTAAACACAATTTAGGAATGAATTTGCAAGAGTTAAAGGGAGTTGTGAAAGGTTGGATTCAATGAAAATATAAAAAGTGAAGCAGAATATAGTTAAGGACAAACAGCAACTTCCTGTTGCAAATTCTCAAATAACAAACATGCCACTCTGTTTGAGCATCACAATGCAAAACAATGAATTAAAAATAGTTCTCAAGTTGAGTTCAAGGTTATGCCCAAAAAGTATGTACACAAAAAGGACACTAGGTGGCAGTGTGGGACCACTCCAGTTTTTCATGCTTGGAACGTGTAGCATGTTAAAATAAACCAAAGCAAAATATACCCAGAAATAGATGCTTTCACTATAAACATATCAAGCTGCAGATACATGAAATCGCAAATGAAGCCACTATAACAACAGTCTCTCCCTGTTTCTCTCTCGCTGTCTCCTCTGTCAGGTACCAGCCATCTCTCTTGCCTATGAAGCAGCAGAGAGTGACATCATGAAGCGCCAGCCCAGGAACCCACTGAGGGACAAACTGGTCAACGAGAGACTCATCAGCATCGCCTATGGACAGATTGGTAGGTGCCATGTTACAGTATGAACTGTACACAGTGTAAAAGGTGCTGTGTGTGGCATTTTATCACTAATAAGTCATCAGTGCTGTAATTTTGAGATATTAATTATTGCAATTGCAATTATTGTCGACATGCAAGACCATGGCGTAAATCTGACTGGCCCCAGATCTGTCCCATGCACAGAATGAGTTTTGTTTATAACACCCTGCCTTACACTGGTCTTACAAAACTGTGATATAATCAAATTATAATCATTAGATCTGTTAGCTCACACCCTGTCAGACTGCATCTTGATACCGACATGATTCCACTGCAGTCAACAGTGCCATCAGGAGTCTGTGGTGAATTTTAATGCAACAAATCTAATTTTTTTGTGAATATTGGCCAATATCCATTGGTCAATCAGAACATCCCTTCTCCCTTTTCCTCTGTCTTTTCTTGCAGTGTTCTACAGTATATCATCACATCTTAATATTGAGTGATTAATATGGGTGTATAGGATTTACTTTGTCAGATAAACCTAATGAATGAGTGACTCAACTCTGTGTCTGTTTCTGCAGGTATGATCCAGGCTCTTGGCGGGTTCTTTGCCTATTTTGTCATCATGGCTGAAAATGGTTTCCTGCCATCTGTGCTTGTCGGCATCCGGCTTAACTGGGACGATCGCTCCACCAACGACCTGGAGGACAGCTATGGGCAGCAATGGGTATGAGTGACCTGACACAACGTCAGTGTTCTCCTGCTTCAGTTATGTTCAATTGTATGGAGGAGCTATGTTTGAGTGACCTGACAGAATATATAATTTAATAGCAGTAATCCTTCAAGGTGTGGTGCAGACAGCCATGTAAATAGAAATCCACCACTGAAGACACAAGTCATACATTCTGTTTCTCTCTTCCTCTTCCTCTGTGCAGACCTACGAGCAGCGTAAGATTGTGGAGTTTACTTGCCACACGGCCTTCTTCGTCAGTATTGTGGTGGTGCAGTGGGCAGATGTCATCATCTGCAAGACCAGACGTAACTCTGTGTTCCAGCAGGGCATGAAGTAAGTCAAAAAAACAATATGAAACTGAGCTTATCTGAATAATGCTGCACAAAATGAACATTAGAAGGCTGGAGGGTGCTTCAGACTCATTGTTGGCAATTTTATTTGTTAGACAGGCACCCGCAACCTATTATGTAGCTAATGATGGTCTAGTGCTTGCTGTTTATCCAACATATCAAACGTCAGCTCACCTCATTTTGTAAAATTAAAACCATCCAGCAGCATTCTCATTGTGCCTCGTCTTTAGCTTTATGAGACATGCTAATTTTAGCTTGTGCTTACGGTATGAGCTACCTACCTCCTACTACTCAAGTCAGTTTGTAGTAACATTGTGTAGATCTAGTAAACACTGTTACAATATGCAGACAGGGTATCAGGGGTGGAAAGGAACTAAAGGCATTTACTCAAGTATTGTACAATTTTGAGGTACATAAACTTTACTTGAGTATTTCCATTTTCTGTTATGACTTTTACTTCTAAAGGAGTATTTTTACATTGTTGTGTTGGTACTTTTATGTAAGTAAAGGGTCTGAATATTTCCTCCATCACTGTACAGTACACAGGTCTTTATCTCTGAAGAAAGAAGAAGAAAAAAATGGAGATTGTGGTGGCGACTGTGCATTGCTTCGGTTGTTGCAGTTTCCCACAGTGGCCACTAGATATCACTAGAAAGCCAGATTTTACTGACACGCCTTTAATTAATGGCCCCAGTTTATGGCATGTGTTTGTTTGTTACCCTCTTTCCCTCCATCTTGTCTGGTTCTCACCCTTTGCTGCTCTGTTCTGCAGGCAGCATTTATAGTCCAGGCACACAAACCCCGCTGTTCTCAAACTCTATCTGCAGTAAATCAACTGTGAAGCCATTTCATGATGCAAAAGTAGATGTAGATAGTAACTGATGCAGACTTCTGTTTATAGAAGAGCACAGCAGAACCTGCGACACCAGATGACCCAACAAGTCTTTTCAGTAGCAGGGGATATTGATTCCTTGGCTGTGGATTCCTCCCCTCACCATATTTTATTCAGCATATCTTCACATCTGTTACTTTGCTTACTTTGTCTACCTTTATTCCTTGTCTCTCCACCGTGTGTGTGCTGTAATTAACTGTTTTCTTTCTGCATTTATTTTCTGACAGGAATAAGATTTTGATCTTTGGCCTGTTTGAGGAAACAGCTCTGGCTGCTTTCCTGTCCTACTGCCCTGGCATGGACGTGGCACTACGGATGTACCCACTCAAGTAAGTAACATCACACATTCAGCAAGAGGATGAGCAAAGAGCAAATCAACACATCATCACAGCACCATGTATGTAATCCCATTACCTTGTCCTGTAATCACAATACTGTTATATTACATTACGTCTCAGTGAGCTTAAGCCCACAGCAGCAAAGATCACAACCTGTATGGGTCAGTAATAAACAAAATACTGTTTGCTTTTAAGAAAGGTGATGAGTACTTAATGAGTTCTGTGTTCTTCATCACTTTCCTGCAGTTTTGACTCGAGCACTGCTCTTACTCTCTTCATCGTTCCCTCCGTTCTCTCTCAGGCCCAGTTGGTGGTTCTGTGCGTTCCCGTACAGTTTCCTCATCTTTGTTTACGATGAGATCCGAAAACTCATCCTTCGCCGAAACCCCGGAGGTAAGCTAACACACATACACACTCACACATACTGTTTCAGCTGCGCAGTAGTGTCATTCATAGGTGCTGAACAACCTATGAATTCAGTGTTTTTCAAACAACAAGCATTTTTGTGTGTGTGTGTGTGTGTGTTAGAAAAAAAATACAGAAAGTTGCCCACTTTTAAATATTTACAAAATAGATTAGATAGAAAATAGAGTTTTATTCAGCTCATCAGGCTGCCACTAAACTGCAGTGAACAAATATATAAACATTTGTAGCGTATCATTGTGAGTAATATTACACTGATTTTAATTACATGCCAGTATGGCTCTTTAAAGGGTTAAAAGAAGAAGAAATTACAAATTGTTCAGTCATACATAACATAGGTCAGAGATGAATCCGTTATATGTTTAGTACCACTGCATCAGGTTACAGCTTGTTAGGACATTGTGTAGGATAATATCATCCAGGACCTTATAGTTTTAAATAATATTTATGTCAATCACTAAATGAAATCATTTGATAGGTAACTCTTCTCTCTTTCTCTTTTTTCTTGTTTCCCTCTTTTTCTCTCCTCTGCGTCTCTACAGGCTGGGTGGAAAAAGAGACATACTATTAAATTATCAAAGCATCATTTATTTCTCACCCCGTCCTCCCCTGAACGCATCCCTTCTTCTCTATCTCCCTTTCTCTTTCCTCCTCCCCTCCATCCATCCCTCCTCTCCTGTCAACGTACTCAAACTGTACAAGAAAACTATGTTTACTCCTCCTTCCTCCTCCTCCTCCTCTCCACCCTCCCATCCTCATCTCTTAAAGAAACAAAAAATCAAACGCCAAGACGACAAGAGGACCAACGACAGAGGAGGAGAGGATAGGGGAGGGGGTGGGTTTGTAAATCTTCTCTGTCCTCTCTGTCCCTCTGTCCCCTTTTTTTTTCTATCCAAAGTCTATACAGCACTAGTCTGCCAGTAACACTGTTGTGCCGATGCTTATTACTGCACTGTCAGCTGCAGCCACTGTTCATGTGTGTACTCTAACTACACCGCTGTGTAGACGTGAATAAAGAATAGAATTACAAGAATAAAGACAAAAACCTGACTGTTCCACTGCGATCACTCTTGCCAAGCAGAACAACAACACAGCAGCTCCCGTCTAGACTCCCAGCTGGCGATTTGAGCGGGCGGGTGGCGTCAGTTTTTTGATTGTTTTTGTTTTTTCTGCCAGAGAAAAGCCACCCAGATCCAGCTCTTTAATCACTGCCATTTCCTGCCATTCGCCAACTATGACTTTACTTCTTTCCCACCAGTTCTCTCTTTCTATTTCTATTTACTCACTGCCGATCTTCTACTGCCGTTCTCTCTCCCTCCTCTTCCTCCTCCCCTGTCAATAAAGAATCAATCTCACCATAAAACTTGAGCGCTCTCTCCCTCATGCCCTCAACAGGGTGGGAAAAAAACCTCCCCTCCTCTGACTCCTCCCCTCCTTCTCTGTCTCCCTCCTCCTTCCTCCTCCTCCCTCTTCCTCCTCCTCATGTGATATTTTCTGCTTGTGTTGTTGTTGTTTTCTAATAGACGACTGGGTGTTTTTTAAAAAACAAAATTGTTCGTAAAAGCTTTATGTTTTTTTTTAAGTTTGGAGTGGGTCTGAGAGCTGCTTGTTTTCATTCGGACATGACAAAGCACACTGTCTCTCCCTCTTCCTCCTCTCTTCCTCCTCTCTTCTTCTCTTCTTTCTCTCTCACACTCCTCCTTTACCCCACCCCACCCCCACCCCCACCCCACCGGTCTATCTGTCCCTGTTTGTCTGTCTGTTTGTGAACACCGTGCAAACCCTCCGTCCCTGTAAACTTCCACCCACCTCCACTCCCTGCCTCCTCTTATTCTTCCACTCCCGCCCTGCCCGCAACCTCCCCTCCCTCAACCCCACCCAACCTCACCCCTGTTAAAAAGAATACAATCTTTCTGTGTCCTCGGAAAAAGAGATTTCTCTCAAATTTCATTACTTAAATCAGTGGAAATATGGAATAAGGCACTGTACCTTAAGTTGCAAAACAGCAGCAAAAAAAAGAAAAAAAGAAAATGAAATAAAGTAGAAGGATCTCTCTTTTTTCAGCTTGGTCTCGAGTTTGTTTTTGTGTGGAGTTTTGTCAGAAAATGGAAATAAATGCTGTGACCAACTCTTACTTATGGCAAGTCATCTGTTTTCTACCTTAATAGTTTCACCAAGTCAGAGGAAATGTTAACACATTACATGTCTAGATATATGCCTTTAGGTTAGTGGACATAATTTAGTCCAAATGCTGTGGTTCAAGTTACTGGAAGAAGATGTATGAAGCAGGATTGAAGAACCATCTTTATTCCAGATGCTACATTTCAGTCTATAATGGACAAGTGATTTTATTAACAGAGCATCTATCTGTTCAACACTCACGTGAGGATTTCACCAACTCCTAACAGGTATCAGATTAATATTTTCTGGAACATAAGCAACATAGTTGACAAATCAAACTCACCACTTAGTAGTGGTATCACATGATCTTCCTCAGCAGATGGATTTTGCCTAGATGTAGATGTTTAAAATTCAGTATTTCTTAACACTTTAAACCTGCAATGACAGGTGAACACAACACTGACATATGTTACTTATTTACACATCCAGTAGTTACGGAGCAACATTATCATTTATTTGGAGTTGTGTTTCTGTCCAAAGTTCAATATTCACTCTCTTTTTCTCCACCAACTCCTGAGAAAAATATCTGGCTCTTTAGCTGCTAAATGCTCCACTAGCTCCACCAGCTAGTTGCTAACTGTGTCTGCTGAGCAGGTAGTGTACAGTACATTAGTGTACAGTGGGTTTTTAGAGCCTTTTCGCTAAAAATGACACTATGAGATTGGTAAGAGTGAACCAAAACAGTAAAGTTGTGAGAGCTAAACAATGAGCTGAAACTCTCTGTAAAGCTCCGCAAAGCTGCAGATTCAGGTGATAACTGTAGGTGAATCACTACAAGTGACACCTTTCACATTGTTTTCACATTGTCATTTGATACATTGTTATTAAAAAAATTATAGCTGCTTTAAGGACTTCTCCTGGACAGCTGCCAAATGGACGTTGTGGTTGTTTTGTTTTGTCAGATACTGTTTCCAAGCTCAATAATTAACTTTCAACCTCAACCTTTTAAGCCAACATGGATGACAAGTCCTGAAAGTGCTCAGGAAAAAAATGGAAATTACATGACAACTGGGCCACTCCTTCTTCGGAAGAAGAACATGCAATATGATCGAAAGCATCAGAACAGTTAACAACATGGACCTTGTGGTGAAATTGTTTTGTGAGCTACTGTTTCCAAAGCCAACAAAGCACTTTTTATCTAAAAACAATAGCACTGTAGTTTGTTAAAGTACTGGTTGGCTACCTAGGCTGCCATTTGAGTAAGAGCCTTGCTTTATTATGTCGTGTTCACTGCTTTATTGTTAACAGCAGGTCAGCTAATGTGTTTGCTTTTCTCCCTTTTATGATGCAAAGTGACTCCCTGACTTTCTGTTGGTATGAGAACAGTGCTTCTTACGTGTGATGTCTGGAGAGAAATTAAACCCTACAGCCTCCAGGGGGAAATCTTCATGTAACACACGCTATAACCATCATAAAGCACCATAGAAATATTGCTCCACCCTGCATTATAGATCCAATTTACAACTGTTGTCTGTCTTGGAAAAGTGAGGTTAATTTCCTACCCTGCCCATCGTTCTGACTCAAGTAAGTTTACAACAGATGTGAGAGTTAAGAAGACGGTTCTGAAATACACCACCACACAGCAGCCAAGTGAAAATACAACTTGTTCCATGTTAACCAGCTGTAAACCTCTTAAAAGATGAAGTAATAAGTTCAAATCTTTAATACTAGCATGTAAGACATAAAACTACTTACGTACATATAATTAGCAAGGCCCCATGTGATAAGGTGTAAACCATGTAGAACAATTTCTAAATGCGTGCAATTTAAGGTGAAAATTAGAAAGAAACCATCAAATGCAGCATCAGAAGCAGCCGTAGCTTCTTTGTACCACACGTGACGTGCAGTTCAAAGACCTGATTAAATGTAGTGTCTGGCCAACATGAGCACTTTGCCCGATGAGCATAAAAATCATCAGCACCACAAACTGAATCATTTGCTAAAACATGGTTCACTAATAAACAGGGACATCAATTTTACTGCTGCACTTGAAGTAGTACTTCTCAACCCATACCAGTATAAATACTCCCGTATTAACATGAATCATATGTATTAGTCCACACAATCTTTCAACCACTTTATTTTTACTCTTAGCTGTGTGTTGTCTAAAATGCTCAAGTAATACAAAATACTGTAATTTATTCCAAATAAGCTTTTCTTGGATAACTTAATAACAATGACAGGATTTTCTGTCTTGTCGATATTATTTTTGTATTTATATTTTTTTAATATATATATTATATATATTTAATGAACTACTTTGTGTGAAACCTGTAGTTTAACTGCTTTGTAACCTAAGTTGACATATATTACACAAAGCATGATCTCCCAGTACAACAGCAATGTTTATGTAAAAATACTATTAATTTTATTCTTTTAATTTAAAAATCTATAGCCCAATACAATCAGTGCGTTAAAGAACATCATCACCTGCCAGACCTGCAGGATTCAGAGTTATACAACAAATGGAAAAGTATTGAGTTTTTTATTGTTTACACTCTATTTTAATTATGTAAACAACTGTATTAATTATTCATCTATTCAGTTATACAGAATATAGCTTATTAGTGACATTTTAGCTCATTCAAAATAAGACAGATTGATTCATTTGTATATTAATTGCAGTAATGTACCTTTAGAAAAGCTCACAAACAGCCTGTGACTCGGTTTAGGTTCAATAGTTTTATGCTGCTACTTGTGAACACACACACACACACACAGTGACAGAGCGACGGTGTCCATGTTTCATGAATACTATTACAAGGCTCACAGAGCAAATGAGTGCTCCTGCCCACTTGACACAAACACACACACCCTTCTAACCCAGGGATATAGGTCACCTCTTTTGTGACTTCATTGTTTTTCTCTCCTCTGTTTCGGTCTCTCGTTTCATGCAACCTATTAGGATTTCTCCCTGTTGTTCATTAAAGACAGTTAACCACTTTCTCCTGCACAGACACATTATTTTTATGTTTAATTACCATCAGGTTAATAATATTAATATGTGTCTACAGGCTGTCTTCTTTGGATAGTAGCTGTTCTCTGTAATTCATACAAAATATGTACAGTGCTTTCTGTACAATAAAACAAAGATTTAAACAAAAATCCCATTATAAAACCCTTACTCCAGTATTTCATAAAGTAAAGCAGTAAGTAGTGCTTGTACTTATGTATTTACGATGCTTCTACTTCACTCCATTTTAGAAAAATGGAGTGAAGTAGCTACCTTTCAGATTTTATATGCTCAGTTTATAAAACATGCATTGTCATAGATTAAAATACCAAACAGTTTAAGCTGTTAAAACTAGTTCCACCTTCACAGCATTAAAAGGCTGCTTACATGTACACATTAATGAATCAGTAATATTATTCCAATAATATATATATGTGTGTGTGTGTGTGTGTGTGTATGTGTGTGTGTGTGTGTGTGTGTGTGATAAATATACACACTCTGATAGGGGCCATTTTCATAATGTGTACTTTTACTTTTGATACTTTAGGTACCTTTTAACGCTTGAGATTACAGCCCACAAGTGTAAATATTTTGCTAATACAGGGTACCAAGGAAATACCTACTGAGTACTTTTAGGTATAAGTGAAGAAGAACACGTTTGTGTTTAGGGGGGACCTAGAACTAAATTACACTGTAAGTACTTTTTAAATTACCCAGTAAGTACATAATGAATGATTACAAGGTACAAACAGGATCCTTTCACAACAGCTATGTGATGAAAAGAAGCCAAACTACGTGTGGCAAAAGAAAACTTAATAATAAACTTCAATATACCCTGTAACTACACTGTAATTACAGTGAAACAGGGATGGACAGTGGGACACTTTATTTTACAGCCCAGTATTTAATCAACATTTTAAAAACATAAACATACCCCATATAAACTATTTTATATTTATAAAGGCACACCCGTCTTCCCAGGCTAAGCCAAATGTTTTGTTCCCCAGAAACAACAGTAAAAAAAACATACATTAAAAACTTTAAAACTATATTAATAATAAGAAGTACTCCATACTCCATACACTCATAAATTGCAGTTTTCCAAAGACATTTTTGTACATGTATATCGTAATTTTAAAATAAATGATTTTAATTTATATAATTTCATTTCACTATCAACACTGTTAACCCACTGTTCCTGCCTTGTTACCCAGTAATTACACTACTGTACCCTGTAACTATTAAGTAGGTACTCAGTAATCTAAAAAAAAAAAACTTAAAGTGTAATTTATTTCTCCCTCTTAAACACAAAGTTGTTCCCCCCTTACTCCCTAACCTTTGTCATGTTCCCTTGTATTTACATATTGATACTGAATAAGTATTTGATTGATACTGAGAATATAATAAATAATCACACAGTGATCGAAAGCCTTAACCATTTTGCTGCTAATACTAATGTACTTTTACTCAAGTAAGATTTTGAATGTAGGACTTTCACTTGTAATGGAGCATTATTTCATTATAGCTGTTTTTACTTGAGTAAAGGCTGATGTAGGTGCACGTGTGAAGTCAATCAATTCAAAACTCAGAACATCTTTACAAACAGGCCGCTTGTTAGAGGCTTCACATCAACGTTTATGTTGTACGTTTAATTTCACGTTCACATCTGAAATACTATGTTCTTTTTTTACATATGGATACATTAGCTTGTATTGTGTTTGCTTTCCTTTCTGTTCCCTCTTGCCTCTGTGTGTAATATAAGTAATGTCTTATAAGCCCATGTGGGCTGGGCACCCTCGGGTGTGTGACACTCGAATAAGAGTATTCAATTCATAAGGGGACACACACACACACACACACAGCCAGGAATCCACTAACAAACATCTGTTAGAATAAAAAAGAGAGGAGATGCCTTATAGCGGTGCAGCTCCCCTTGACTCATAATGATGCTCACACACACACACACACACACACCTCCCTTTCTTATCCACCATAACAACCACACTAAAACACCTTTCCTCTGACACACACATACACACACCTTCTCTCAATCTTCTACCCAGTTACACTCTCAGCCCCCTCCTACTACTACCTCTTTCTTCCAAATCACACACACACACACACACACACACACACACACACCTTCTCTCAATCTCCTACCCGATTACACTCGCACGCTAAAACCCCTTTTTGCACACCTCCCCAACACACACATCTCCTACCTTCCCTAAAACCCCTTTCGTTTCCTCTGACTCTGACACACACACACGCACACACACTGGCCCTCTTTTTGTCAACCACTAACCCCCCCTCCCCTCCATCCTCCCCTTTCCTCCCCCCTCCTCCCAGTAATCTGGCTGGCCCGTGGCCTCCTCTCTCTCGCTCCACTGTTCTGTGTGATAGAATATCGATCGGTTTGCCTCGGCTCGGCGTGGAGCAGGAGGAGAGGGGGGCGGCTGTAGGGCTATAGGGAGTGTGTGTGTGTGTGGGGGGGGGGGGCAGTGGTCAGACATGCTCCAAGGTTGTTACCACAGCAACAGCGGGATGGGTCAGAGGGTTGCCATGGCGCCTAGGTCGCAGGGTCAGGGGGAGGGTCCTGGAGGGCTCTCGCTCTCTCCCTGTATGTGTGTGTGTGTGTGTGTGTGTGTGTGTGTGTTAATAGGAAGGGCGGGGGCGTGCGGGTGGAGGAGAGAGAGGCGTCCAGCTATATTGGGTGTGTTAATAATGAATGGTGTTGTATGCGGTCGCTGTCTCTTCCTCTCTCTCTCTCTGTGTGTGTGTGTGTGTGGCAATAATACATGAATCGGTATAACATCACCTCGACTCAAGTCCAGTTTTTACATTTTTTTTAAAATTTAAAGATAAACTTTAATAAGACTTTTGTTGTCAAGCAGTGCTTCACAAACGTACGAAAGAAAAGCCAATGAAGACTTAAAATCAAAATGTAGAATATACTATATGTATACAACAAGATTACTCACACATTCACACACTTTTTGAAAGAAAGAAAAAGAGGCCTACTGAGACAATTTATGATGGAATAAAACAACCCAGACATTATTGTATCTTTAGATTTTGTCTCCTTACCTCACATGTAGTTAATAATTCAAGAGTTGCAGAAATATATTCACTAAATGTAATTGAAGAATGATGTGGCTCTGGTCTTTGCACCTTTTTTGTTGTTCACAGTTTGTGACCTGCACTGTTAAAAAATCTCAAAATGTAAATTTTTAGTTAGTACTCTTAGATTCTCTTTGCTGGAATTGAGTATTGTCAACTTCTTTATTTCACTTTACATCGTTTACATCTTTATTCGCTGTACATCACATCTCTTTTAGCAAAAATAACAAATCATTTGTAAAACAGCTTTCTTTTTAGCATTTCATGGGCAGCATCATACAGAACAATGTTGTGTTGTACTTATACTGTGTGTATATTTACTCTAAATGTAGTAAACGTTTTTAATATGCATGACTGAAATTAACAGTAACACTTGAGGAGAATATTTTAGTATTATTTAATTAATTGGTTGATTTTAAAAAGCCACACAAAAGGCCTGAGTATCTGTTACTGAGGAAAAATCCCAAATGAATCATGGGACTTTTTTATAGTAACAACACACACCTTCTGAAAGAGTAAGACTAATTCCTGATGTAAATGTAATATAAAACCATCATCAAATGTGTACAATTATTACATAAAGTACAAATTCCACTAGTCTAAACACATTTTGGCCGCGCTACAATCATTTCTGAGCTTCCTTCTCTGTCATGTAGAAGAATAAGGGTGAGAACACACATAAAGCGTCCCCGTCACTTCTGCTTTCATTGCAGAACAATCTTCTTGTGTTTACAGTTACGTTGTGTTTAATTAAACCTGCTGGACGAGAGCCGAGATTGTTTGCACTTCTCTCCTCGGCAGTGCTGAACCGGCGTTCTTCGCCGCCTTCCTCCCGAATACAGCGACCAGAACGACAGCAGCTATACAGGACACACAAAGTAGAGAAAACCAGAGAGACCGGGTGAGATTCTCTGACCCGGTGTCGCCACATCAGCACAGTTTAAACCCAGTCATCCAGGCACATGAAGACTGTCATGTTAATTTCACATAAAACAATCAAATGCACACACAAAAGCTTTGCCTTTTTCAACTTATTTATAAACTATAACTTAATATGCCAAAACAAAATGTCTTTGTTGAGATAAAGGAGGTGTATAATGTAAGATGTGCCTCATACCTTTGGTCCACACACCCTCATTTATGTACCAGTGCACCACAGAAAAACAAACTCTTTCCAGCATAATAAAAGCCAGACAATTCTTCAAACAATGGCATCAAAAAATATTTGAAGCTGAACCAAAACCTCTGACATTTTTTAACAAAAAATACACTTTAAAAGCTCCACAAAGGTCAAATTAAATGCAGGACTGTTCTGTATTTGATTGGATTAGACTGTGCAGGTGTTTATGATATTGTGTCCACACCGTGTATTCGTCAGTTTTCAACCTGTGCTCGATGCTGTTAAATGTAACAGAAGACGCTTCAGTGTTTAGAGAAGTGAAAAATGTTGCCAGCCTGTGGTTCAGAATACAAATTCACATCCAGCTTGACTTATCTGGTCAAAAGCACCTTAGTACCAAGATTTCCTTTTTTTAGATTTTAAGCCAGTGGACCAAATAGGATCTTAAAGTCACAAGGCGTCCGTGCAAAGCCAATCTCTCAGCGCTGCAGACCCCCAGCCCCTTCCCCTCCAATATCCTGCATTACCACTGCAGGGTTATCAAGCAGTCCCCGTGCAGCTTGGACGACTACATCTGTGTGACTGATTTCAGACACATTTCAGTGCCACTGTGACTGTTTGCTCCGTGTGTGTTTAAGAAAACTTTGTGGCAGCACATAAATACAAATCCACGTTTTAAACAGCATAAAACAAAAGCTCACCAAACACTGTCAGTAGTACGATTCCCTTCCCCTTCTGAAAATGCCCAAACAGCCATGTTTGGTCAAATACGTAATCCCAGGTAGAAGCTTCAGCAGCGTGAGAAGAAGACAGGCAACAATGTAATTTGCATTCATCCTTTTTTTTTTTAATAAATCATCTAATAGCAGAATTTTATTTAGAGCAAATTAAAATTTCAAATGATCTTCCATCCCGCTCTAAATACTCACCATTTGGGGGACGATTATGTGTTAAAAGTTGTTCAAAAAATATTACACTGTAGAGAAGAGAAGAAGAAATAGATTACATTAATTCATTCACATAATTAGGGATTTAACTCAGTTTATTATATGGACAATAAGGTTTGTCTGCCGCCTATGGATTTATGGTGTAAAATAATAAAATACACTGGATAGTAGTGAGCAGTAAATCTGGAACAATTAGTCAATCGATTGATTTATCATTCCACAAAAAAATGTATCTTGATAATTGAGCAGTTGAGTAAATTTTCAAGCTAAAATGGTTCCAGCTGCTCACATGTGAAGATTGCTTCTTTGTTTTCTAAGATTATAACCTGAATATCTTTGTGTTTTTTGACTGTTGGTCGGCCAAAATAAGCAATCTGAATATCAGCTCACCCTCTGGGGAATTGAAACAGGCTTTTTTCCATATTTCCTGACATTTTATTATTCTATAGACCAAACAATGAACTGATTAATCGACAACATAAAGATGAATTGATAATGAATCTAATTGTTAGTTGCAGATCTTGTAAGTGGTATCAAGGTGATGAAAGGGTCTTTTTAAAATGTAAAAAATATATATGTAAACTTTTTTTTTTCTTTTTGTGGTCTGGAGGCTATAGCCCCCACCCCCCTCAGCCTTTTATTGGTATATGGTATAAGTGAACAACAACTGCATCCGTTTACTTGAGTACAGCCAAACTGAGAGCGACGAGGAAGAAGGACATCAGGAGACAGTTGAACTTGGCTTCCTGGACACTTTTGGACAAACAGTCGCAGTTCGGCCATTTGGCCACGCGGTGGCGCGCGAAGCCCTCCGGCAGCAACCGTCTGAGCGAGAACCTGCAGGAAGATCAGACTCAGTCGGTCCTGTTTAAACCAAAGCGTTCACAACCCAGAGTTTTGAATGCAGTCGAATAAAACATGTCGGCTTCACAGAGGAGCCTTTATTATCTCGACTCTTGCGTTTCATCTCCAGGAGCTGCGCAATAAATAAAATATACATTATTATTACGTTTTAATGGCCTGTATTTTATAAGAACCAGCGACAAACACACTTCATATAAAGGTGAGGTCACCACGCAGCTGTAAACACATCCCAAGACCCCAGAGGGATATCAGAGGACTATTACAGACATGTTGTGCTCGGACTGTCGTGTTTACGTACCTTAGTTTATAATGTTGGACGACCTTTAGCGCTCCTTCCTCATGTATACAGATCCCCACCTCCCCCATATGGTCCTCCAGATTATAATCCACTGTAGATGTTTTGTGGTGTTTTTCTGTTAATTGTGTGTTCGAGATAAAAAAAGCGCAAAGGTTGCCTTCTTGTTTGGTTTTCCGGGGTATCATTTCCTTATTGACACTGCCGCGAATGACAGGAAGTTTCTGCCCACATGGAACAATGGGAGGAGAAAGTATTCGACATTTACAGTCAGACTGTGGAGGGACAGGAATGCCACGGCTCTGACAACAAACTGAAAGCTCGTTGTAATCCACTCATCTTCCCATTTTTATACCCACGTTTTCAGTTTCAACTTTCTGATGCATTTCATTCAAGAACAAAAGTGTCTCTCTGTTCTTAATATTGATATATGTATGAACATTTACATATAAAATAATCAAATGAGTGTTAACTGCTTGGGGCCCTGGCCAGGACTTTAGAATGATGTTGACCAGGCAGCAGAAATCTGTAGAAAGTCTGTAAAATGTTGTGTAATTATTTAATTTTTCAGATTTCCCTCCATGGAGATCTAAAGCATTAACATTCAGTTTCAAATTTTAATGAGGAAAATTCAGAATCCATTATTTATTTATTGCCCTAAAAGTAGTCAGATTTAAATATATTGCGTTAGTTTTTAGTTGTAAAACATAAACTTGATCATGAATTTACTTTCACCTAAAATGTATGATCATATTGACTTATTGCTTTGGTTATAATCATGGTTGTCGTGATAGAAGTGTTCAGATAATGCGAACTGCAGCAATATTAACAACCAACACCAATATATAAATATATAATTTTATTCAATCGTCCCTTTAGAAAAACACAGTTTTACAGTAATGTCACCAAAGTCTTGAGTGTTCTGACTAAATGCGCCACCTTGTGTCAAAAATATGTCCCTCATTAGATACTACTGAAAAACATTCATCTAACTGGGTTACGTAGTGTTTTATTTTGTTTGTGTTCTTGCTTTTTCTTTGTTTTAACTCAATTTATTCACAGAGCAACACACTTTTAATTTGGCTGCATTGATACTGAGCTGCCTTTATACCTTAGACATGTAAATTGACAGAAAGTGTATGTTAACTTATTTCACAGAAGACATTTTGACATGTGACAGCAGGGAAAGCACATGTAAATAATAAAATGAGTGATGGCTGAATTCCATTTAGCTGCTTCAGTTTCAGGCTCACGTTGTGCAAGCTCACGTCATAACTTACTGGGAGACTTGAATACAACAGAGCCATCGTTAATGTTATTTGTAACACCTGTGTTTTTCCTACTATTAAAGTCAAAATGTCTGCTGTGAACAAGGCCTGTTCAGTACTGGGCTCACTCGGTGGTCTACAGTGGTGTTAAGGCACTGACCTTGAGCTGCAGCGTCCCAGGTTTGATTTCAGCTGCGGTCGTGTTTGTTAATAATTGTCTGGCCTTAATCAAGACATAAAATGCCCCCATAATAATTACAACCAGAAAAAACTATTCATGTAATTTAAGATTTGATCCCTCACTGATTATGGCAGGTCTCAAGAAAGTGCATGCTGTCATTATATCTTATTTTACCTTTCAACAATGTGCTCAAATAAGCACAAGAACTAAATGTGGAAAATGACTCAGCAACACTAACCGACTTACTGAAAGTGCCTGCTCTTTATTCAGCCACCACTTTGTAGCACAAGGCCTTCATCTGGGTGTTTTATCCACAGTCACTTTTATTTATATTGCCCAAAATCACACATTTGTTTCTGTACAAGACACGACACCCTCTGTCCTCCTCAATCAGATAAGGAATCAACAGTCTGTCTGTAGTCTATAGTGTATTATCTGCAGCACTGTTGACTTGTTAAATGATTAAAATGATTAATGTGTTAAATTATAACTATAGATGTGGCAAACTCGGTAAACTACAGAAGCTGTGTGTGATTCAGGCATTTTGAGAATTCAACAGGACGACTGCAAATGTGTTTTTTGCTGATATGAAAAGTATCCTGTTTCACTTTTGCTTACTTTACTCCTCACACTTGTCCAGCTGATTTTATTTCCTGCTGAGGTCTGTTTTCTCCTGTAATGATGGATACAATGTCTGTTTTTTCTTTTCTTTTTCTATGACCTTAATATAACTTTTATTAGATGGGAAAGGAATCACTTTCCCAGATGCTGAAGCACTGAAGTCTGCCATGAGCTGAGCCTCATCACCTGCTGCTGCTGCTGCTGCTGCTGTCCACATACACACACACACACACACACACACACACACACACACACACATACACACACACACACCCCTTTTCTGGTTGCAGTCTCAACTCCGTTTCCATGGAAACAGCTAAGATGCCGAGTGCAGGAGAGGTAAGGGGTGTGTGTGTGTGAGAGAGAGACTGTGAAGGTATAGAAAAACCTTCTGAAAGACACATATAGATTAAAGGTGAGTGTGTTTATTGACGCTGTTTCTGAATACGAACCCGCTCACACACACACACACACACTATACACTACACACAACACTATATTTCATTAAACTGATTTCTGAATGCTTTTTTCTTTTTCCACACACAAACGAAAATCTTTCACTTTTCTCTGACTCTTCTCTATTTTTTTTTTTCTAAACCATTTTGGCCTCCGTTCTTCCTCTCTCTCTTGTGTTTCCTCTCCCTCACCTGCTCCCTCTCTCTGACACTAACCCAAACCCCTTTCAGAGCACACATTCACTCAAAAGCACCTTACATTACAATGAGGGCCTATATTTCTTACCATCGGTGACCCCCAGAGGGAATCAAGCGCCCTAAACGCCTGGCTGTGTTAATGCCACGGTCTCTCCAATGAGCAGCACCCCTCTCTCTCTCCCTCTCTCTCTCTCTCACCTGCTTTCTGTCTATGTCTCCCGGCCTCTCTCTCTCTCCCCTTTCTTCCTGCCTCTAAAAAGCCAGATGGGCCGGGGCTCCTTTTATTCTTGAGGCCCGGTGCACGTGCCGAGGACACAGGGCCTCACAGCGTTTAATTCACAAGCTTTAGACGCCCCCTTCCTTTAAACCCCCCGTGACCAACACTATCACCCACCTCCCTCACTCTCTTTCTGTTTCTCTTTCTCTTCCTGGCCCCCTCTATTCGACTCTCCTCTATTATCTCTTCTTCAATTACACTCTTTTCTGTTCCGTCCTGCTCTTCTCTGCTCTTGTTCTTCTGGTCATTCTTCTACTCTTACTCTGTTCTCTCCAATGGACTCTTTTTTTTTTTAAATATAAAACAGTTTTGTCTTCTCCTACACAGAAATTGCTTTGCATGTCCAGTATAAGCTTCTGTACATGCACCACACATTTCCCCCCAGTGTCACTCCAGTTTAGTGAGTTTTCATTCGATAAACTGGATTTTTATTCTCTAAATAAGTTCATTTTTGTTCATTAAACTGGGTAAACTCCATCTCTTGAGAAAGATTTTGTCATATGATCAAAGGCTCCAGAACAGCTACGAACGGACCTTTTGGTGAGACCTCGGAAACTTTACTTTACTTTATTAATTTATGTATCAGGGACAACACACATTAATTGCTGTCAATATGATGTGAATTAGTCAGATTTAGTCAAAAGGTAAATTTTAATCTGACGCAAAACATCTGAAATCCATCTACATAAAAGTAGAAATCTAAGTTACACAAGACTTAAGACATTTATGATTTTGGTTGTTAGAAAAGAAAAAGTTAAATGAATTTTCCTTGTCAGTTATCATCAGGTCTGTTGTTTTTAAAAGTTCACACTGCAAACATGCAGAAAAAGGTGAACGTGCATGCTCACATTCAACCACATGGCACATTTTTTAAGATGATGGTGTTTATTTTGAAGATGGGAAAAAAATAGTCCCTTCATTTGCATTTTTTCAGGAGAACATGAAGTTGGAGGGAGGCAGAAGCCGGAGCTGGGCGCGTGTTGAACTGCTGCCTGCAGGCTTGTTTGACCTCCTCCTCCTCCTCCTCCTCTGAACCTCACAGAGAGATGCTACAGTTTGACATTTCACACACTGACCAGAGTCCAAGTGACTGATGTGCACAGCAGGCCTTTTAATTGGCTGAGCTGGTGTGTAACAGGATTTAATTAGGTTAATTGATTAAATGGTGGAGAAGTGAATGACATTACAGTAGCCTATACAGACTGAGCTTTTGGAGCTCTCAGCTGATGTCAATTCTGATTTTCTCTTATTTATTTATTTCTAAATCTACAGTATCTATTTATTTGTATACAGTGGCTCTTTAATGCACTTTGCAAAGGGCCTAATGAAGTCCAAAGCCAAACACTTTCCTAAATTTTCTCTGCAAAATCTCCCCTTCCTCTTATGTTTTTACCAACTTCAAGCTCTTTATAAATAGTTTTGTCCTCTTATTTCAGTGCAACCTGGTCCCGAGGCCAGGTCATCCAAAGGGAGCGAGATTATTTAGTGCTGTCTGAGTCTAATTGTTATTGAATGTGGTCAGTATTTATTCGGGATTATTCGGGTTAACGTGGAAATAATGAGGTTGCCGATCTCGAGGCGGTGTTGGGCGGTCGCAGGGAAATCGATGAACACACTGAGTTAATTATGAGAAATCAATTAAAAGGAGGGAGAGAGGGTGCTCTGAGAGGAACACCCTGCCGGCCAGAGAGGCGAGAAGGGGGACGAAAAGAGGGAAGTGATCTCTCTCTCTCACTTTCTTTCTTGGTTGCTTCTTTTTGCTTCTTGCACCAAAATAAAAGGAAGCAATTTATGCTGCTCTCCTTTTATACGAGTTCTGCTATCAGTTTGTTTTATGATCCAGATTTTTCTTTCTCTATCTCTTTAAAACACACACACACTCACACACACACACACACACACACACACACACACACACACACACACACACACGTGCTCACACTTGACAGCAAACAAAAGCCCCCATTTTCTCCCTCTTTACTGTCTTGCGAGGCTCATCCTGCAGACAGAGATCCGTCCGTGACATGTGTTTGCTTTTCCTCCGAAAACTCCGAGGCTGCAGGTAAATTAATGGAAATCCTATCCGTCAGGGAACACACACACACACACACACACACACACACCCCCCCCCCCCCACACACACACGCACAGGTCAATGGGATTTTCACCCTGATCTTGAGTCGGAGGGTAAATACACACTGTCCAAAATCCCCTGCCCATCTTAACCCTGCATGCAGAGAGACACGCGCGCGCTATATGACCCCTCTGATACACCTAATTCCCGATCAATAAATTGCACACTATCAGTTCCTCACCATACACATAATCACGTCTGCACACACTTCTTTAGCAGCAATACGATTGTTTCAAACTATAAATTCTCTTTAAATACAGCTTCATAATTTAATGCAGCTTACATCAGTTTAAACGTCATAATATTTACAATATTGCCAATAAGTTATTTAGGTTTTTAAATGTTAGAATTGACTTCAGGCCTTTTGCTGTTCTCAGTAGCCTAACTGCAACAGACCCTTTTACCCACGAGGATCACTTAAGTATTTATGAATGAATGTGAAATAAAAACTTAGCAAACCTAAATTATTCTAATATACTTAAATTCAATCATAGAAGTCACATCACCACATAATTAAGTTTTAATGTGATCTGGTAGACGTTGAATCAGCTGATAAGTGAAGAAATCAGCAGCAGGTTTTCTTTATGTTTGATTAATGTAGCCTATTGATAAATGAAAATCAGAAACTGCGCATTTAATGCGGTGTAGTGCACATTCATCTGCTCTCTTAAGTCTTTTGATAAATTAAAGAGCTTTTCTCCCTCTAAATATGTGTTTTTCTTGTTATTTTAAATTCTTTATAGTTTGCTAAAACTGTTAATTTATTATTTTTCGTTGTGGATACAAAAATTGAGGCTACTTTTGTCAAATTTAAACAAAATGCAAGAAGCTTCACGTTTATACCACGAATTTAAATATTTTTGCTTATATGCAAATAAGCCACAGTTAGTGAAAAAGCGTGTTTTTTGCTATCATTTATAATAATAAATGCCAAATAGCAATACTAGGCTACATATATGGTCACTCTGCACGTATTTGTATTCATTTTAGTAAAGTTTTGATTTATGCATCGAATGTAAATGGTCTGTCGTCGATGCGCCGGAATTATGGAAAAGAGTTTGATTATTTGTCACTGAAAAATATTCAAAATCGGAGAGAAAAATGTTTTATTAAAAGCACCAAAGTGAAAGTAAACGAAATTAAAAGCATGAATAAATTATCTCAACGAAAACAAAAAATATCAGTGTATAAAAGACAATCAGGAAAGTTGATTAATTCGCATGTTATGATATTTAGTTTATTCATTTTTGAAAATATATTTAAGTAACATGCATTAGGCTTCATTGTGTAGATTTTAATATTGTTTTGTATAAAGTTAAAGACTAAAGACTGACCTCTGGAAAAGAAAATGTCCTCATTGTGCCTGAAAATTGCCAAGGCTTTCAAATGTCCATTTGTCATCGATCGATTTTCCATCCAAACCCTAAGAGTTTGACTTCCATTTGAATTGATGAATAATAACCACAATTTCATATCTGGAGGGCCACGTGTCCCCTGATGCTTACAACAGTTTTCACAGCTTCCTGGCCGAAATTATAAACGTTTTGCTGTCCTTTTATGGAACTTATTATCGAAATTAATCTTTAAACTTGACCTAGCCTATAGGTTGTTAGACTGATTCCTGAAAATAGGAGCCTGTTAAGGCCTAAAAAATCTGTTTGGAGAAAAACAAAAAGAGAACATCATGCGAACATGAATCTGAGGTTAATTATTTATTAGCTTTTATAAAAACACTACAAAACACAACGACTGCACTTGAAACATAAACACAGCTAAACATGATGCAATCATAATTGGAAATATATATTCTCCAGTAAACTGTTACTTACATGAAACCTGTAACAAAACATCGTTATTGTCACTGAGGCCATTATGTGATTATTTGGTGATGGCGGCTGCTTGGTTTTATTACAGACTCTATTGCCTTTTTCATCAATTTGCGCGGAGCGTCTGTCACTCGGCCCCGCGAGCCAGACACCGCCGCCCCGACCCCTGGGTCAAAGGTCAGCCGGCCACTCTGCCATTACCGCAGCTCATCAGGCCTCTGCAAACACCAGGCGAACCCGGCTCGTTTTTAATTATGGGTAAGTAGCCTGTAGGCCCGATAATAACTCATTTTGTCTTGTAAACCACCTCAAAACAAGGTGGTTTAACGTGTATTGCTGTAAACAAACGGTAACACATTGTAGCTGAATGGTAAACTCAAATAGATGTAAGTTAGTTTGTATTAATTAGACGGTATCCCTCCGCACAGCAGTGTAGTTCTAGAACAGTGTGGTTGCTAAGCGACGCACAAGCATGAGAGGTGAGTTTTGTTCAGCGCATTAATATTTTAATTAGCCGTTAGCTTTTCAACCACACCTTCCTTCGGTAATTTTACTGAAATTCACAAAGTAAGACCAAAACTGTTTCGTCAGCTTCTCTGTTAACAACACGTCGAAATTGCACAAGGTGTAAGCAGCAGAACAGGGTGTGTTTAGGCCAGGTTTATTAATAAGAACAACCGAAACAAGTTATCTATGCTATGCTAGGCCAGCGGTAGGCTTCAGTTAGCCACACACCATTGTAAATAATCCACTCATTCATCAGTTGACGTTACATTTCTCGACCTCATCCATATCCAGTACCGTTAGTTACCATTCATTAGGCTATTTAAACCTGTATAAGTCACATATAAATTGTTGCTCTTTTGCTGCAAAGCTAACTGAATAGCTAATTCCCCAAATTTGCCATGCAGTTAATGCTAACTAGTAAGGTTCTCCAGGTCAACTGTAGGCTATAGGCTACCTGAATGTAAATATACAAGCAGGACAATTCAAAAATAAACCCAGTTATTATGGATGAATTCTAAAACGTATGATCTAATGCACTGGAGATTAGCAATGGAGGAAATTATAAGAATAACCTCAACCTACATTTTGAGCTTGGCTACAGAACTGACAACTTTACTGTTCCAGTATTTTCATGATTATGGGCTACAATTCTTTCATAATTGTTCCTGTATGTAACCTGCTTTTTTGATGATTACATTTATATATTTTTAGGTGATGCCATGTAAGTTGCATGTCATCCCCTGTTAACCTTCTTCACCTAAAATATAATTATTATTGTGAAAGAATTGTGTAATCATCAAAATACTGTGAGAGTAAAGTTGTGTGGCTAAGCTCAAACTGTAGGCCGTTTAATAATATTTCCTCCATTGCTCCGTGGAAAATAAGGATCAGGACTGTCCAGTGGCTGATAAGAAAGAAAAACCCCTCACATATAGACCTACTCCTACCCCCTGTGGTTCACTGTCATCTCTCTGTAACTCAGTACTATAAAATGAATAAATTCCAAATTAACTGATAATATCTGAGTATATTTTTAATTTCTACTTGACATTTTACTGTATCGAAAATGGTGCAATCAGCAAAAAAGAAACCCCAGTAGATAAATAATAAATCTAAAATCTTTTCCAATCCATGTAACTAACTCCTTTTTTCTGACATCAAATGGCTTCCAGCTAACATCTGATTTATGAACCTCAAAATGATTAACCACAATCATAATACCCGTTGCATATTGACTCGTCATTGCGTGTATTGACGTCTGTGTAAACCTCACGATAGTCGACATTTGACCAGCGTTCCTCAATAAATAGTGGAAATGAAGTTTGGGAGGTCACTGAAACAGTAACTCCCCTGGATTGATTTCCAATAATCTGGTCATCGCCTGTCTGATCCGCAGGATGCAGGCTACGGGGAATTGTCAGCTCTTGTCCCGCTGGCTGTTGCCGTGGTGACCAGTGTGGAGATAATAGCAGTTAATGAGATATTAACCCCGAATAAGGAAGAAGACAGGAAGTGATGAGCATTTGCAGGAAAGACTAAAGACAGGATTCGTCAATGGATGACCCCGGCCTGATCAATATTGTGCTGTAATTTGGCATCGGTAACGGGCAGCGCGAACCCGTCCCTTTGAGACTGAGGAGGTAAATCCAATTTCTCAGTATAGACACACTCACACAGTCAACCACATGCATTAGAACATGCATTTACAGACATTAAAGCACACACACATCACCAAAACACACGCAAACAGACAAGATACACGCGTGCGGACATGTAAACATACACACACACACATACACGAACAGACACATCGATGGTCGGACGACTGCCTTATTGTCCAGCTGGTTAGGATGCAAGCGGGCTATCATGCCCTCCAGGTCAAAGGTCAACTTCATCCCAGACGCCTGACCTCATCCACTAAAGGTTGACCTCTGGGCCAGGAGTGTGTGTTTGTTTGTGTGTGTGTGTGAGGGTAGAGAGAGGGAGGGTGTTTAGGGTGGAAGAGAAGGAGGGAGAAATCTGATGGACAATGAGGTGAAAAGCATGTGAAATATAAAATTGTCAATTATTTAATATAAAAACTGGTGTGTGTGTGTGATTGAGTGTTTGAGGCACGGCAGAAGCGACGGATAAAAGATGGCAGATGAGAGAATTTTAAGATATTAGCGATTTTACGGCAAGAAAACTGTTATTCTGATGTGTTTATTCACATTTTTATACCGAATGTGGTAATCGTAAACCACTGAAAAAGAGAGATTGGAAACAAAGACAAAAAGTGAATGAAATGAGAAAGTGAGAAAAATCTGAGACAAAACAAAAGACAAGCTGAGAGAAACTGGCCAAAAAAGAGCGATGACAGATTGGTGGATAGTCGCAGTTGCAGGTTTTCTTCTTCCTCAATGATTGGCCTCCTCTTCCCTTCTCAATATCACTTTGCCATCATTTCATCCTTCGCTTTTATTTTTTCTTCTCTCTCCTTCTGCTCCACTGTCCCTCCATCCCTTCATTTCTCCCCGGCTTTTCTGCCGAATTATCACCTGACCTTGACTCGTGACCCTCGTGTCACGCACACACACGCACACACGCAGAAATACACATTCAGGCATACAACACACACAAGCATTAGGCTAGCTCTCACACACACACACACACAGACTTGCAGACTCTCCTGTGGATAGCAGCCCACATTCAAGTGGACATCAACACACACATAATATTGGAGCCAGTTTAAGTTCCTTGACATGCATCAGATATTTGTGACTGTAAAGGAGAATTTTTTATTTTGTTTTGTACATGGTCATGCTGAGAAAAGAGATTCCCTGAAAGTCTTAATATCTATATTTTTGAGGCATTCCTGAGAGTAATTTTCAAATTGCTTTGGCATACTTCAAAAGTTTACAGTGACCGTTGATAGTGATATTGGTAGGGTCAAATATGATTCAGTACAGTATGTTTAAATGCACGCCATAACTCAAATACTGTGAATAGAGCAAGGAAATAGTTTGATTAAAGAACCAATAACACAATAGGTTTGCATGATTTGTTTGATATTTGCACTTGAGTCTGGCAAGACCTTTGTTAGCTTACAGGAAACTACCAAAAAATGAGAAAAATTGGGGATGATTTTATTGTTTTTTGCACTGAGGAATTTACATTTTAATGCAAGTAATTTGAGTGTGATCGACTTTATTATCCCCAAAGGCGCTTTGCAGTGTGGGCCGATGGGAACGTGCAGAATAAAATCCAAAACACAGAGTAAGCTAAGGTAATTTTGTGAGTTAGGAAACCAGGTCTCTTAATCGAGTTATGCTGAAACATCATTTAACCTTATTTTAAGTCAGTCAGTCACTATATAGTGCCCTCAAAAATTCCCACAATGGAATGAAAAAAGTCGTGTCCATGGCAGGTACTCTGTAGTCATAAGTGACTGAAATCTCAACTTACTGCTCACTATAAAGTGCTGAGTAGTGGGTGAGTGAATGAGTGAGACATTGATAATTCATAAAGATTTGTCACAATTACAGTGATGTTTTTAGTAGTTTCTGTGATTATGTTTACTTTTTAAACTCATTTTTTATTTATTCTGTCTCTTAAATCGTAACTTGATGAAATCAAAATGCCTTCTGTATGCTCGTCTTTTTCCTTGAATGAAAACCCTCATCGCTCAGAGCAACACAGAGTCACTGGTCATGTTGTATGGAAACTAAAAGGAATTAAGTTCAAGGTTTTTACTCGTTCCAACAATTTTCCCGACATGCTTCTTGTGTTCGCAGCAAATAACCACAATCAAAGCCTGGCGCCAGCAAGCGGCCTCCTCCCTTGTCTCCCTCCGAGTCCTTGCACACCAATCTCGCCATCCCAGAGGTTCAAAGATGAAGGTGAGTGGGTGGGAGGAGGAGGAGGACGGTAGAGGAGGGGATGGAGGATGAAAGCGGGGTGGAAATACGCCTGGCCGAGCACTTGTGTTTCCATCCCTCCCCTTCACCCCTCCTCTCCTCCC
Organism: Macquaria ambigua; assembly: GCA_008360985.2. Lineage (NCBI taxonomy): Eukaryota > Metazoa > Chordata > Actinopteri > Centrarchiformes > Percichthyidae > Macquaria > Macquaria ambigua. The sequence goes on along the minus strand of VMKM01001996.1, from coordinate 32,756 downwards.
CAAAAAACATTCTTTTCCTTCTTCCAGCTCTGGTTCACCCCCTAATCCCTCGCTACTCCACTGCATATGTCTCCTAATCCGAAGTGTGTGGGAGGCCCATGAACCCCCCGCCCTCCTCCTCCTCCTCCTCACCCACCTCCACCCTTGCCTTTCTCTTGGTGGCTGTAATGCTGTAACCTGCCTGCATTCGTCTTTCTTTCAGTCCTGTTCTCCCTCTCTGTCTTTCTTTCTGCAGCTCTTATCGTTAGACAGGAGTGTGAACTAGCCTGCCCCCCCCCCCCACCCCTCTCTGATTACTGGAGCCTTTCTGCCTCTTTTTTTTTCCTCTTCTGTTGTTTTGTTTTTTGTTCATTTCTTGCATTTTCTCTTCATTCCTCTTATCGTTATGTAGTCTGTTTTTTCTTCTCTTCTGTTAGCCAATTGAGAATTACACTTAAATGTGCATAAACATGAAGATATGGATTCAACTGGGCCTGTTTTTTTTTTTTTTACATTACACTAAAACCAAAACCATTAGATCATAACTTCATGACCAAAATCCTTATATAATTTATCTAATTTACCCAAATCCTAACATAAAGCAAAGTTAATGGTGAGAGGGTGATGAATACACAGATTTGTTATGAAACTTGTTCTGTATAGGTCCATCACTTAATGAATGATTTAAATTGTGTTATTTCTGTAGGATATTACAACTAGCTTCTCTTTTCTGAACACTTGATTATTTTCCACTGGTTTCTCTGCTGCTCATTCATCCTTTCTTTTCCTCTCGCTAGCTGTCTTATTTTCTCTCAGGTGATTTCATTCTCTCTCTTCTCCCTCATTTTCAGCTGCTCTTGTAACACACACACACACACACACACACACACACATACACGCACACAGGCTTTTTGTCCTGCTTCTTCTCTTGCTTTACCCCATTACTGAATAGTATTCCTGGAGCCTTTTGTAGAGCCTTGTATAGGCACATGCCAAGTCAAGTTATTTCAGAGCGGTTTCAATGGAATTACCCCCCAAAATAATCTCCTTTTGCTCCCCCCCAAAAAAAGTAGAAAAGGACAGAAGAATAGAAGAGAATAATGTAAAATGAACCAGCACCCTTGACACAGAATAAGCCTGTAGTTCCACACTAGAGGAACATGAGAATATCAAAAGATCAGAGAGTCTACATATTAAAGAAGCACCGAGGAATCTGGATATGAATTGTGGATGAAAGTAGGGATGCAGTGCAGAGTAAAGCCACCTAAACTCAGCTTACCCTGCTTTTTATGTGGAGATTACTCACCTTTTTCTAGCTGACAGAAATGTTCAGGACTTGAATTGATGGTGTGTGGAACTGTTAGTTAGAAAGGAACCACACAAGGTAACATTTTATGAAATTACAGCATTTGTTCATATTAGTGGTTGTTATCTAAACAAATGGATTTTAGTACTGATGAACTATTTAGTATGCAGGAAACAAGGCTTAGTCTCTGTCACAGCACAGTTGAGATATTGAGACATACAGTGCATATAACAGCAGAATACATTGCAATTTCAGGTTCACCAACATTCAAAGCCATTAGTGGCGTGGAGGTCAAGGGTCAAAGCAGCGGCAGCTACACAGTAATAAAACTGAATGATGGCTGTTCATTTCAAATGATCTTTAAATGAACCGTGACTGCTGAATAGGGATCAGTGCATGTTCTGTGTGTTCTGAATGAAGCTCGTGTACTGCATTGAAGTACATCTCTATTCCAGGGTAATGTTTGAGAAGCAGGACAAATGTGTTTTTCTCCAGAATTACAAAAACTGCAAGTTATATAATTGCGTGTTTGTCCCTTCCATTGTCCACAGTGTTATCTTACCTCCTTAGTTTAAGATTTTTTCCTGTGTTGATGTGTGTGTACAATGAAGTGGTATTAAAGAACATACTGTACATTTTTATGCTTCCAACCATGTGTGTGTCTGTGTGAGTACACATACTATCCAGGTGAGTATGAGTGTGCACATATCTACTGTGTATCCACCAGAAAGTAAAGTATTCTATAACTGTGTGTCAGACCACATGTGTGCAAGCACGTGCAAGCCGCCTTTAGGCATTCACATAGGTGTTTCTATGTGTGTGTATGTGTTCATCAATACATATATATATATATCCATGTGTGTGAGTGTGTGTCAGTGCCAAGTGTCATATCGATAGGTTAATAGCTGTGGTGTCAGATTCAGTAACTCTCTGATTAGTTGACAGTTCACTAATCCACACACCATCCTGAGTTATTGGCCTGGCCCATTGATTTCCAGCCTGCCAGCCAAGCCAGGAGGAACTCAGGGGTCGTATAAGAGCCTGCCGCTATTGATTGGCCCCAGATCAACCCCACCACCACCTCCCCATAACACACACACACACACACACACACCAACCCCAACTGCAGTCCTATGGCATGCAGCCTCACCATACCTTCAGATAGTTTCTTTATACGTTTCTATGGCTCTCCTCTTGCTACCTATCCACCTCCTGTCTCTCTAGTGTGCCATTGGGTATATTTGTGTCATGTTGTGGTGTCATCTCCATCAGTCAATTTTTTTAGAGTGAAATATTTTTATTGACAGATTTTATGAGTAGGAGGAGGCATCTAACAAAACTGCTTCTCTCCCTCTCTCCCTCGCTCTCTCCCTGCTCTGCCCCACTGCCATTTCTTTCATATCCTTTCATATCTCTGTCAGTGCATTAGAGTGATACTCTTCCCAAAATCTTTCGAGTATCAAAAACCTTCACCCTCTGTAGACTTGAAAGATGGCTGTAAAACATTTGTAGTTTTCATTCTTCACAGAGAAAGCAGCTGTGGTCAGTTTAAATTGTCAGTCATAGTGGATTTAGATGGTGTAATGTTTCACAGAGGATCTTAGGATTTTTAATTTTTAATTTTAAATTTCTTTTGGAGAGTCACTTCAAGATACACTCTCTGAGTAAGATGTAACTGACAGACTCCCCTCCAAGAATTGCCAGCTTATTGTGTTGGAGTGGTTTGCATGCACCTGGGAGTTGTGTTGTCAGGGGCAAGAGCTCCTGGGTTTCCCAAGGCAAATTTGTATCAGGTGACTAAGAGCCATTGAAAGATCTTTATGGATTGGCATCTCCAATATCAGTGGCACCTTATCCAGATCAGCAAAACCCGGAACCCTTCCTGGAATCAGGTCTTGGAAGGGTGCTTTCAGGCAAGCACTTGATGGCCATGTTTGTATCAAAAGGGCCTGGTCGGGCTCAGTATGGGGCCGCCACCAAATAGACCCACCAACCACACAGCACAGGACAAAGTGATTCTCATTCTGATTGCAAAGCTGCAAGGTGTATGTTTCTATCAACTTATCAACCTTCATGAGCGAGATTGAAACTTACTCTGTCCAGCTTATCATTGATTGGTTGGACTCCTCTGATCAACTTGTTTTGACCTGCCACTTTCTTATGTTTTAGCAACTCGTCATCACTGATGTAGATTTGTCTCACTGTATATCTTCTGAATTTTATTCCTTTTGTGTCCAATGTGTAATTTCTCCCTCTTCTTTTACAGGTTATTGTGAGGGACCTGGCTCTTGAAAGTGAGCTGAAAAATGGAGCAACGAAAGGTGATCACCTGGATTCAAACCTGCAACTTTACAGGCAGTTTACAAGGTAAACGCATTTAATTCTGTTGATCCATAAACACATCCAAACATCGCTGTTATCTTCCTCTCAACATTCCCAACATCCCTTGTATTATTTCAGCCATCTCTTTTTCTTTCTCCCCCCTGCTCCCTCCATCTCTCCTCAGCCTCTGTGTAAGCATTGGGGTGGGGTGGTGGTGGGGGGGGTTGTTAAACATTTTTCTTCCTTCTTAATTGTTTTGACTTGTGCCATTGGCATCCCGATTAGGCCCCATTGATTTCCCACTGCTAAGTGCATTGATTTCTACATTTCTCATTGATCCCCGCTTCTAAATCTACCCACACACACACTCTGTGTCTGTCTCTCTATTTCTCTCCATGAACACCATGCAGGCCGAGCATGAACATGTGCGTGTGTGTGTGTGTGTGTGAGAGAGAGAGAGAGAGCAGGTGAGTGAAAGACGGAGAGAGAGGGAGGCAGATAGAGAGTAAATATGGAAAAAGAAAGATGCAGAGAAAAGAGATTTGAGAGTTTAGTCGATGGTGTTTATGTAGTACAAGAAAAGGGATTGTAAGGTTTGTGTGAATAAAATCCACATCTCACAGAAGAGTGTGTGTGTGTGTGTAGGACACAGAAAAAGTCTTTGGTGGATTTCATCGTCCATAATTTAAGTAATCTTTTACCTTGCCTCACATACAGCACACACAATTTAGTAATATATCTTGGGGTCAGACTGCCATTTCTGCCTAATTCTTAAAGAATTCTGTATTCATTTTAACATTAAAAAATCTCTTTTACAGGAAAATTTTAATGCTTTTGGTTTAAAATTGGTAAACTTTAATAATAATAATGGCTGATGCTGTGTGACGTCATGCTATTTCAGCACCAGCATACTTGTGAAAGACGATGTTTGAAACACCTTTCACTTCTTATATTTGTAGTATTTTTTTCAGCTATGTCTCGCTATCACTCTTGTACACACACACACACACACACACACACACACACACACACACACACTCTTTCCTCTTGATCGTATTCCATGGTGTCCAGAAGAGCTGGGTCTGATCCTCTCAGTGTTTAAGGCTCTCATCTCCCCCCACGTCTGCAACGAACACGCACACATTGACACACGCGCACACACACACACTCCAAGCTGCATGGGCTGGAAAGCTCCATCCATGTCATTGGCATTACCTCGAGCCTTGATGCTGCATTTGTGCTAAGCTAAGCTGTTCGGGCCTCTCTGAGTACGAGAACTAGAGGCTGAGTGTGTGTGTGTGTGTGTGTGTGTGTGTGTGTGTGTGTGTATGTGTGTACTTTTTCTGTGTTCATGCATGTTACGGTGTGTTTGCATGTACGTGAATATCGTACGCAAGTGTGTTGGTCTGGTGTTTCCGTGCTTTCTTGCATGTTACGGTGTGTTTGCATGTGTGTGCTGCATACATTTGTGTCTGTGTGTGTACCAGCACATGAATCAGTGTGTGTGTGTGTGTGTGTGTGTGTGTGTGTGTGTGTGTGTGTGTGTGCGCACGCGCATACATGTGTGTGGAATACAGGATTGTGTGTGAACCTGATAGCAAGAATGACAGAAAAAAGGCGATATTGCAACCCCCCTCCCTCACTTCAGTACTGTCTGGCATTTTACATCTTAAATCCATTACAACCAATCCAGGATGAAATAGGATGCAGAACATGTGTGAAACATGAACACTGGGAAATTCACAGAAGGAAAAAATATCTTCAAAGTCGAAATAAAATTATGCGTGAAATAAAAGAGAATATACATGAAAAAAAAAACCTGTGAAGATAAGAACACGGCGTATTCACAAACCAGTTTTCACGCTAACTGTTATTTCCAGCCCGCTCGAGGTCGAGGCGAGCTCATGAGCTGTAAGCAAGAGCATTGATCTGCCTCAATGATCGTATCAAGGTGCCGTATCGACAGCATTGTGTTTTACTCTTCTCTGTGTTTGTCCTCCGCGGCATTAAGAGGAATAATGGATGCGTAGGAGAGGTATTGGCAGGGCCCGGACCGGCCTATTGACAATCTGTCAGCATTGATTACTTAGTCAGGACGCAAGAGGAAAGTGGGGGGGGGGGGATTATAATAATCCATGTAACACCAGAGTAATAATTCTCTCTCCTTCAGTGTGTGTGTGTGTGTGTGTGTGTGTGTGAATATTTTAGTGTTTATTAAGCCCAATGTTACAGCGAGGTAATGATTCTTCCCTCTCTCGCGCTATCTCTTGGTGTGTGTGTGTGTGTGTGTGTGTGTGTGTGTGGTTACAGCTGTAGCGGAGGGGTGGGCGGTGATATAATTGTAAGCTGGTATTGATTGGCCCCCTCTTGTTATTGATGAGGGAGAATTTAATTCAACCAACTCGTTTGTCAACATGACACTGCCATTTAACAATGAACTCTCTCTCTCACAGACACACACACACAGACACACACACACACACACAGAGCAGACAGATAGAAAGCAATAAGATCTAATTCTGCAATAGACTTCCTGTACTGAAAAGGATGCATTCACTTATTCAGATTTGGGATTTCTTGAGACATGTTCGTATTTTTAGCAAAGATAGTAAAGCCTAAGGTGATACTTTACTTCAAAAGTAATGTTTCTTTATGAAAAATTGATATATATTTTGATGTTATGCTTTTAAAGGTTATAGCTGTCCCAGCTGGAGTGTGTGTGCAGTTGAATTGGTCATTGCATTATAAATCATGAAGAAAGTATCACTAATGTAATTTTATCAGAAGTATCAACTAAATATCATTATTTTTAAATACTGTTGTAAATAGTACAACCGTTTAGTTTCAGGGCTGAGTAGAGAAACAACAGGTTTGGTTTAAAAGGTAAGAGGCAGAATCTACTTTCATACTGCTGTGTTTTTTGTGTGTCTGTATGTGTGTGTGTGTGTGACTGATCAGAAGTCCACTATGGCCTATAAGCCCACCATGTCAGACAAAGCAACCACCGCAGCAGGTTGCAGAGTAGTTATAAAAGGATAGATATTACAGAAGGGGAAAAGAACATATTGCTATTGATGAGGCCCGCCGTGCGCCATATTCTTCACCTCTCCTTCAAATCCACGCGCACCTCCCTCCCCTCCTGCGATGGACGCACAAAACACACTATATTCTACAAGAAATAATTGCTTTTGTCTGGAAGGAGTTTGGATCGGGGCTCCTCTGCGCTTGCCCTTATCTGGAGAGGGGGGCTCTTGAGGGACAACCGGTCGCTTCTTTATATGGCCTCTCCTCTCCCTCCTCCTCCTCCTTTTCTTTTCTCTCCCTCTCTCGCTCGTTGGACACGCGGATGTCATCTGTCAATGGGGAGTGGGCTTTTTTTATGGGAGGGGGGGCCTCCTTTGTGATGTGACGTGTGTCTATGCATAGATGACACCGAAAACTGCAGCGGGTAACGGAAATGTTCTGAATCGTAGGACGCAGGCTGAAGAAGAAGGACAAGTAGCAGCAGAGACCGCAGCAGCAGTAGTAGTCACAGTATTAGTACTAGTAGAAATAACGGCATTAGTAGCACTAACAGTACTATTATTAATACTAAAAGAAGTAGTAAAAGAAATAGAGGTTATAAAAGTGGTTGTAGTATTACTAAAAGAGTAGTAGTAGTTGGAGTAGAGGCCGCAGCAGTAGTAAGAGTATTAGTACTAATAGTAGTAATAGATGGTATAGCAGCATTAGTAGCAGTATCAGTACTACTATTAATACTAGAAGAAGTAGTAATACAAATGTATAAAAGTGGCTGTAGTATTACAAGAGTATAGTGGTTGTAGTAATGGTAGTGCCAGCTGTACAAGCACTACTAAAAGTAGTAGTAGGGTCAGTTGTTCCCTAGTAGTAGCAGTGGTAGTAAACTAGCATTGGCACCAGTAGTTATAGTAGTAGTTTAAATAGTACATAATAACTATAGTATCTGCATTAGTTTCAGTATATAGCAGTGGCTAACAGTAGTCTAAATAGTAATAGCAGTAGTAGCAACAGTTTTGTAGCAACATTAGTGATGATAGAAGTATTTTATCTTAGTAGCATTAGCACAACTGTAGATATTTGTAGTGATCAGTAGTAGTACACGCAGCACTGGTAGTAGCAGTAATAGTAGCCACAGTGAGTATGAGTACTGCAGTTGTAAAGTCAGTGGACCAGGACGCTCCTGATGATGTTTTATCCGTGTAGCAGATAGTTTATATTTGACGTTTTCTTTCTCTCCCTGCATAGACATTAGCATTGGCAAAGAGCCCGAGGCCTTTCCATATATGAGGGCCATAATTGATCGATAACTTATTAACAGCTCAGTCCCACTTCGGAGTGTATACAGAGAGACAGAGAGAGAGAGAGAGAGACGTGCGTGTGGTTTGGTCGATTTTCTTTTATTGACTGCGATATTTAGCGTATAGATTTTTCTATTTAAAAAAATCTATGTCTGCGATAATCTTGAGTGTAAATGCACGGCGCAGGTTGGGGCGGTGCGCCTGACAGCCGGGTGGAGTGGACTATACTGAGGAGAGGAGAGAGTTGATGGCCGGGAGGCACCTTTCCTCGGACCGCACACACACACACACACACACCGGCAACTAAAACATGCTCACCAACCCTTAATTGGAAAAACATGCAATTTAGATTCAGCTCAACTGACATTTACGCACATTTTACGCACACACGCACGTAGCATTCCCAAGCCCAAAATACTTATTAATTTAACACCCTTTGCTCTGCAGGCTTTGATTATTCACCTCTGTGTGGAAAAAAATACATTAGTTGAGTGCTGCAGGTGACCTTGTGTAGGCCAGACCTACGTAAATTTATATGAAAGAGAGAGATAGAGAGGGAGAGATAGATCCTCCTGCTGAAATATACATCAAAGGTCCCCCCCCCTTTGAATTCATGTCCGCACATTGTGAAGAGGCGATCGATTTTTCGGAGGCCGGCGATGATGTGATTATTGGCTTCATTATAATGAAGTAATCAGAAGATCAATTGGCTGGATCTGTGCTCGTCTTGTACGGGATTATAGTGGTCAAAAAGAGGACGAGGCAGTGAGTGTGTGTGTGTGTGTGTGTGTGTGTGTGTGTGTGTGTGTGTAGAAGAGGTATAGCCTATATTTTAAAATACTAGTAATTCAACACTGACTCTTGGAGAATAAATCCTTTGATGAAATGGATTTTACACATGTACATAGTCTTTTAAATTGTTGATATTAATCTCACTGCCCTCCATATGTAACTTCAACACAGAGCAGATACAAGAAACGTGTAAGGGTCAATAAATGTTAAAATGTGTGCAAGAAAATGGACAGAGAAAGTGGGGTTGTGTGTATGTGTGAGTGTGTTGGGGTGAGGGGGTACAGGGAGAAGGGGGGATAGAGGCAGAGAGGGGAGGGGAGGGAAGGGGGTTGTTAAAAAAAAGGGGGCTGGGTATCTCTGTCTGTCTCCCGGCCGGAGCGCTTCGCCGTGCCAGAGTGCGTTCAGGCTGCGCGGTGTCGGACCGAAACCACCGGGGTTCCCAAAATAAACTGAGGGGACGCAGATACGCGCGCACACACACGTAGGATACACACCGAAAGGCTGAAGAGAGAGAGTGAGAGAGATACACAGCGGCGGATGGCGGAGCAGAGCCAAAGAAAAGACACTACAGCGTAAAAAGAAAAGGGGTATCGCTTTCCCCTCCTTTTTTTCTTGCTTTCGCCTGCGCGTCAGTGGACGAGGAAATCAGAGGACAGGTGTACTTATTGATATGGATTTATTCATTTATGTATCTATTGATTTTGCTTTAATTAGTGACCCGCGGTAGAGAAAGAGGGAGAGAAACAGCGAGGGGAGGAGAGGGAGGAGCGAAAGTCAGACAGGGGGTGCCTGCGTAGCCTTACTTTATTATTTCATTATTTCTATCTTTTACCAAATAATGCTTTCGCGTTTTGTTATTGTGTCGCTTTGTGTGCATGTATTCTTCAGCAGACCAGCCAGCTACTAACCAAATCTTTACGAGAACCAAAAAGAAGCAACTCTAGTGTTACACGGGCAGTTTTTCCCCGTATACCGAGGATTCACCGGTGGACAGTGTTTGTTTGAGACTTTTCATGACAGTGCAGGAGGAGAAATCTTTATTTTCCCAACCTAAACCAAAGCAAACCCTGCCGAGGAGGAGAGACAGAGACAGAGAGCCACTGCGATCTTTACGCACAGCTGTCTGGACACAATACATGGAGTCTAATTGTGTCTGTGTTACATCCAATGGAGAGCAGCTGTGAGAGGAGCACCAACTGCACTAGATTCACATGGGTGCGACGATAACAGATACCATCCACCGTCCAGTCACCTGCAACCTGTATTAGCCTGTATGGATAACCACTGGTAGCTTTGTATTTTCTCCCAAAGCTGAACAGTCGTCGCTGCGCGCCCTGCACATCGCTGTGTGTACGTGTGTGTGTGCCAGACTAGTTGACTCCGAGAAGACACAAGTAAGGGGACCGTAATATCCGTCTGGATCCCAGAGCCACACAAATCTAAAAACAGAGAAATGTGAATCCGCTGAGGCACAAACTCGATCCACGAAAGAAAAAGCCAAATACTGAGTCTCTTCTTTTTTTTCAAACCATCCCAACGTCTTTACAAACAGCTGTCCACAACCCTGGAAAGCATACGAAGACAGGCCAAAGAACGACGAAAGGACGACGGATAAGAAGAGAAGAAAAGTGAGACTAAAATAAAAAACAACGACCCCCAGGTCGACAGAGGACCATGTTTGTCCCCCTGCCGGTCCCCTTCGTCTTTCAGAGAACAGCGTCCGACTTCAGCGCCTGGAGACTCAAGTCCTCGCTGGCTCCGCGGTCCAGCCCCGGTAAGACGCTTTTTCTACCGGTCCTTTTATCTCCGCTGTGCACCTACACAAAGAATAAAACCCGGTTATTAGCTTTAGCTTCATCTCTTTTAATTTCTTATCAGATAGATTTAGCTACAATTCTATAGAGAAAATCATATTTTCTCAAATTTAACTAAGGGTCCAATAAACTTGTATGAACAAAGATTAGATAAATTACATATTTACATGTACATCATTTTAATCCTCTCTATATTTTACTTAATATGACACAACATACAACTCACAACAAGCACTCTTCCATATATGAAAGTTATTTTACAGCTGCAAGATGTACACCCTAACGTTAATGTCTTATGTCAAATGTAATTTCTTCAAGAAAGAATAATCTGCCAAAGTGTTTAGATTGATTAATTTGTATAAAATTCAAATCAACTTGTCTCCCCCCCGAATTACTAATGCCTTTCTTGTGATTTGCCTTATTCTGCATTGTTTGTAATTACACAAACAAGTGAAAGTGCATTCTAAGTTAAATTATCTGACTGTTTGAAGAATAAATTGAAGACTAAATATCTTAGCCAGAAGGTGCATATTTTTTCCATCACCATCTTTCCCCTTAATCTCCGCAAATAGAAATCAACTGAATTTGTCATTAATAAAGCAGAGAGTTTAATTAAAATACTTACTTGCATATAAATCCAAAATGTAAAACACCCCAAATTGGATGCATGAATATATGGCTCATTAGCATCCATCACAGTGTCACAGAGGCGCCACACTCTCTCCTCATCTTTTCCTCTTTCATTCATGGCAATCCATCCATCGCAACCTCCATCCCATCTGTCTCCTCTCCTCTCCTCACTCCTGTCCTCTCCTTCAGTCTTTCCCGGTCAGGTTAGGGGGGAATATTCATGGTCAACAATCGATCAGAAGGTATTGATCTCTGACTGGGGCCGCATTGGGAAAACAGGAGTACAGTCGTGTTGGCTGAGGGAGGAAGTTTGACTATGCACTCGAGATGATGTGAGAAGAAAAAAAGAACAGAGTGACATTTTCTAAATGACTGAAATTTAAATTGCTGTCAAAATAAAGTTCACATATTTGTCACTGAAAACACAAGTATACTTTAAACGTTACTTTTATTATGTAGTAAAACTGTAATATTCCTATAATTGGATCACTAAAGGGACTTGCAGTGAGTTTGTCAATCAATAATACTTACTATAATGACCTTATCATGCGTTTATGCTATGCTTTAATACCCTATGGCCACTATAAAATTGCTTTAGTGACTTGCAGTGTGATCAATAATGGCAGTGCTCTTTATGGTACTTTTTCCATCTCACAAGGTATCACTGTAATGTTCCTATAATATTCCTAAAGGGCTGTATCACTTATCGGTATTTGCTCAACATACTATTCTTAAATTTATAATAGGGTTCCTACAGTAAAGGGTTTTATGAAAAATATAAAATGTACAAAGCGGAAATTAGTTTAAGAAAAGAAAATGTATTCTTCTGTCAATATATTTGATTCTTCTGTTTGTCCTGATGGCTTTTTTTCCCATGATTATGACCACATGCGAGAGGTCAAAGTTCACCCGGCTTTCAACTCACCTGCTTTAGGTTTTCTTACCACCTGTGGGAGTTTTAAAACTCGGGAGTGTGACTTGTTGGTCGCTGTTTGAACATAAACCATGTGTGTGTACCGAAGTGTGTCTACATGTTTGAGTGGGGTTCCTAGAGGGTGACAGTGCCCGTGGCTCCCCTTTCCCCATCCCCACCGCCTTAATCCATCCAGGCGGAAATTTCAAATGACAGATGGGGGTAGGTGTGTATGCCGAGCCGTGCAGAGCCGTGCAGGGGTAATTCAGGCTATCACCTTAAGTAGGTGTCAGGGGGAGAAAAACGGTTGAGGTTTTAATGAGAGCTGCTCCTGGCGGTTTTGACAGGTGACATATAACCACTGGTTTCTGTTTTGGGGGTGGGGTCAATTTCTCTGTTGGTCCTTTAAGAAATTAAAGTAAACGACACAATGAGAGAAGAAGAAGAGGTGGCGGCTGGGTCACAGGGAGTAAATGAACGACTGAATGAATAACAGAATGAGCGAGTGCATGAATGAATAATAAATAAATGAGAAGATGAGGTATCAGTTAGTAAATTAACAGGTGAAAGAATCAAAAGCAGTGAAAGAAACAGAGACGAGGCGAGTGAAAAGTGAAAGAGATGAGTGAAAGAAACAGAGTGGATGTGAATGGTTGAAAAAATTAGTAAACACAATGACTGAGCAGATGAAACATATTGATAAATTAATTCTTGGGGGGAAGAATCAATCATTTAATGAACAGTGTACAGTCTAAAGAATGAATAAATTAGTATGACTGAATATGTGGATGAATATATGAGGCAGTGAGGGATTTAACAAATTAGTAGATAGGTGGAAAAATGAATGAATGTGTGAGTGAGCTACAGTAGCAAGTCCTCTGAATCTCCCTCGTGTTTTTCCTCATCTGAGAGGGTCAAAGTTCCTGTACAGGCTGCTTTTTTTTTATTTAAACATGTTGGTGTGATAAGCAGCCAATACACATGAGAGAAATAAACTTTGTTGGAGAGCAAAGGCCAACACTCATCCCTCATTTCCCCTTCTGTTTTTTCTCCTCTTTTCTCCGTCTTTCATCCTTAATCTCCGGAGAGAAAGAAACTCAGAATCCGCTGTTTCTCATTCTCTCTCTCATTTCTGTAGTATTCACTTGACACAAAAGCCTTTTCAGTAAAATGCAAACTCTCCTCTCTCTCCCTCTCTGTCTCTCTCTCTCATTCCCTATGGACAGGGAGGTTGTTGAATTGGATTTGCCTGGTGTGGTTTGGCCGGGCCCCATAAGCCACTTTAGCTAAGTCTGTTACCCACAATTCTCTGTCTCTCTCTGATCTGCGCCTTTGACCAAGGTGTGCATGTGTGCATCTGTACGATTGCCTGCACCTGTAAGTGTGTGTGTGTGTGTGTGTGTGTGTGTGTGTGTGTGTTTGCATTTGTGTGAGCAAAGACGGTGTCAAAAGTCTAAGATGAGGTGAGTGAGGTTCAGTGGAGGAGGAGAGAGAGAGCGGTCCTAAACAGCAGACGCTAGCAGACAGTGGTTTTACAGTGGATCTAAACTGAAGGCTTATGGGTTTTTTGTCAGCTCGACTCTTTAACACTACAGTGTTGAGACCACTGGCCTCAGCTCAGCTGGGCCTAAGACACATCGCCACAGTCAAACGCTTTTAAAACAGTCACAGGATTGAATTTGTTATCGGAGATTGGAGATATTTTTCTTTGCACGTTTTACTTTTTCATTTAATTTTTGTAAACTGTCTCAGACTGTCAACTGCTATTGAGTCAATGGGTTGGGTCACTTTATTAACGGCTAACACTAAAGGAAATCCATTAGTGAGAGTTTTAGTGACTACTGTCTATGACAGTCCAAGTGCTGTAGAAGCTCCCCCTACTAACAGGAATATTATTACTACATATGGAAATGGAAACGTTTTAGGATACTGAATATCTGCGGAAATTGTAAGCCAAGTATTGAAATACAAAATAAAAAATCTTGATTTATCAAATTTTGACACTTGTTCACTCTGAAATTCACCAACTGACTACATTGGATCCTTTAACTCATTAAGTATGCAGAAAAACCCATCAGGTTTACAACTCAAATGCGTTTGGTGAATAAATGCCTTTTACCATGTTAAGTTGTTCTGGCTTATTTTTTTACTTTCCTTTTCACAATATTAATGTGGTTGAGTAAAAACATCATACCTCCAGAATCAAAAGTCTAGTAGTAGTACCAGTAGTAATTGAACACATCTGCCCATTTATTTTTCAAGGCCTGCTGTATTTATGTTGATTTTTGTAACATTTTAACTTTTTTTTTTAATTCAAGCTTTTGAAATTCACTGCTCTACTAGTGTAACTGTAACTGAGAAAGCTCAAATGATTTCTCACTCTGTGGAGTAGGTAGTTTCTGTACTGAACAAGAGTGAACAGCAAGAACCGGCGGGGCGGGGATGAGAATGAACCCTGACATCTCATCTGTGTTGACTGTGGTCATAAACCAGCAGGAAGCAAAAGAAAGGAGAAGAGAAACCACATCCTTTGTCCTAAAGTGTTGCCCCTCATTCAATTCTTTCTTGTTTGCTGGTCATTAATACACTTGTGCCATGCAACTGCATAGATTAACTGCTGAAGAGCGGAGACGGATGTTCCTTAGTTCATTCTGAGCGTCAGTTCTTTGCCACAAAGACTCAAAAAGCTTTTCTTTTGTGCAGCTCGGAGATCTGACCAGACAGTCTCCTCTGCTGTGTGGTTTTCAGAGGGCAGGCAGGGTGGAGAGGGACCTGTAGCTGCCGCTGCTCTGTCCCTGCTCTGCACCACAACAAAGGAAATCTAAATGCTCTTTTATTTTATGTACACTGCTGTAAAATCCTCCAGGGCCACTGTGGCCCATATAAAACTGAGAGCTGTCAAATTCACAGAGAGAAGGCACGTGTCTGGATTGAGAGGGATGGTTTATTTATGTTGGCTACTCTGAGAGGCCTCTTATCCGAGCTGTAGTTATACAGCACACTGTTGATTTTTGTTCTCTGGTCCTACCTGTTCTGTTCTACTGTCTGCTTTTCTAGTTAGTCTATGTCTTTACATACACAGTAGTAAAGCATATAAGTAAAGTGATGAAAAGTCATGATGATACATGATCAAACAGAAAGAGCTGTGTTAAAAAATATTCTATGCAGGTAGTATTAAAAATACAACAAAGAAAACAGGCAAAACAAACAAAAAGAAAAATCTTATGATGGTTAAATCCAAATTACCACAACAACAAGATTGTAGAAGATACTGAAACAATAAGGCAATGTGGCAGTAGTGTTTGCTATTCTATTCTATTCTTTAACAACAGTGCAGAGAAACTTTTATTGCAGAGTTCAAAGCACAAACCTCCTGCCCACACGAGCACACACACACACACACACACAGACACACAAAGTGCGCCGTGCTGCTCGATAACTACCTCCTCTCCCACCCAGGATCTTCACCTCGCGGTGCCCAGGAGGGGGGTTGTGTTGTCTGGGCCACACCAAACTGGGCCTGAGCAAAGGCCCCTGTGCCTGGATTAATTGGCTGTGTGTGTGTGTGTGTGTGTGTGTGTGTGTATGAGCTTGTGTGCAAGAGTGCATATTAGCAAGTATTTGTGTTTGTGCAAGGAAGGCAGAGAATTTGTTCAGGTTGTGTCTGTGCATATGTAGAAGTATATCAGTGTGTGTTTTTGAGTGAGTGTGTATGAGCATATGTCGGAAAGTATGTGTGAAAGAGAGGTGTGTATAAGCAGGAACTTGGACTATGTCTGTGTGCAGTTGAATATACTGTACATATGAATGTGTGTGTGTATGTATGAAGCTACCGGGCCTGTGTGTCAGCGGGCAGACAGGTAGACGATTCAATAATTGCACGTTGAGGTCAGTTATGGATCTGTCCGGCATGTGTGGTTTATCTGGAAACTGCAAGCAGCTCATAGCTGCCCATTGTGTGAGTGGTTTTAACCTTCCACCGCTATTGATTAGCCAGCATTGACTACTCTCCCACCACCCCATTTGTGTATGTGTGTGTGTGTGTCTGTGAACTCTTGATATGTGTGCATGAGAATTTGTGGTTCTACCGTGTGTGTGGGTGGGCTGGGTGTGTGTGAATGTGTGTGGTGACATGAACGATTGCCGTTAATGTGTTGGAATGCGAGAAAGTGTGTGTATGTGAGGACACCTGCTTCTGTGTGTGTGTGTGTGTGTGTGTGTGTATGGATCAGATTTTAAAAGGGGCAGCGTTGTTGGTGAGTCCCGGTGCTAACGTGATTGCGAATGACAAAGCGTCCAGGCGGGTTTGTTAGCTCCATAATGGGGAATCAATAGACACAACACAGATGTCAATACAACATGCTTTATTGCGTTAAGCCGCCTCACCCCCACCCTGGGCTCTGCACACACACACACATATACACACAAACTCTATCTGCGGATGTATCTGCTCTGTAGTTGCTGTCTGAAACACATACATGCAGATATTAATGTGTTAATACATTAATATCTGCATGTATTAACTGCCGCACGTTGCCTTCACACACATACATAAACATGCACACTGACTGGTATCGCTGTCACACCAGGTTGTCATCTACATTATGTATTTATGTACCCCACCTTCACACATTTTCATACATTATGTACTACACACTGTCGTCATGCTTTTAGCAAACGTTTGTGTTACTTCATGTGAACAATACTTACACAGCAAATCATATCAAACAGGTTGTCAGTGAGATTTTTAAAAAACATTTTTGTCTCCTTCTTGACAATATGTACTCTAGTGTTTCTTCACTACATTTCCCAGAGTTCACACAGAGAAACGTGAAGTGAACTCATCTTTTTCCTTGCATTTCCTGAAGTTTGAGCTTACTGTATGTTTATTGAGTTCAGTAAATTTGTCATGGTGATAATGTACCTCACTATTAAAAGTTAATAACTTAATGCATAGTTACTATTAATATACAGGAGCAAAATAGTCATATATTTTATCCACCTACACACACATCCAAGTACTGTATGTTACCTTCATACATGCACAAACCTGTCAACGCACACACATGCAGACCTTTTGTCTGTGTTACACCTAGATGATAAAAGCCATTTCACACCACGGACACTTCCTGCTGTGCAGATATGAAATAAAAATCCCCCCACAACCAAATATGGTCACCTGAACTCCGCTTCCCCTCTGCTAATGTCCGTATGTCGGTCCATCCAACCAGCTCAAACTGTCATTGTTACCGTGGAAACATTCATAGGCCATTAGACACACATATAGAAGGAAAGGAACCAAGGTAAACACTGTCCTCCTCCACACATACACACATAAAGACAGACACACATACATGCACCCTCCATTGGACAGTCATCTTCGTCTTGCGCTCTTGATGGCCACAAAGACCATTAAGGGCTAAATTGGTTGTACTCAGGCTATATTTGACTGCCCCATGTGTCTCGCTCTCTTTGGGTTTGTAATCACCAATCATGTGTAAGTGTGTGTGTTAGTGTGTGTTTGTGGCCATTTGTGAGTACATTTCCAGTGTGTCTGTGCGTGTAAACATGAGTACCAGTGTACTTACCGAGTACTTATTTCTGGTGTGTGTGTGTGTGTGTGTGTGTGTTTATATACAGTGTCCATTTTACACCCCCGCTAAATAATGAATCCTGGGCGCAGCAGGGGACCTTTTTTGGTTTAACACCAATGCGCACCCCTAATCGAATGCACTCAGCGTGTGCTGCCCCTTTGTCCGACAAGGTGTCCATCGATAGGCTTTCTCCTCAGTGCACATAAATGCCATAAAGAACCCCGTGCCTATTCATTCGTCTCATAGCTCACATTCCTTCTCTTCACGCCCCTCTCCAATTCGCCTTCCACTCCCTCCATCACTCTAACACCCTGCCTTGGCCCGGCGAGCCACTGGGTGTGTTCGGCTGGAAGAAGGGAAGGTAGAAAGAAAAGAGAACATGGTGGTGAGAGCGAGAGAGAAAGGCCTGAAGGCTATTCAACTGATAAGCGGCTGGTCTGAGGTCAGGGCTGTTGCTCACCTTCTAATTAAGCAGAATAATTAGGTTTCACACTATACAGGAACCAGATGTGTGTGTGTGTGTGTGTGTGTGTTAGCATAAGGTTGAACATATAAGTGTTCCTTTTTGTAGCGTTTCATTGCTCATATTAGCACCCGTTGTTTTATGCAAGTGCTTATCTTCATGTAAACTGTATGTGTTCAGTGACTGTGAAAAGGTATTCCGTTATAGCTACCGTGTAGCTAATTCAAGGGATTACCCAACCTTTGAATCACTTTTGGAATACCTTAAAAGCTCTAAAGGTAGACAGAAAATTGGAGACATCACTGCTTAAACACTTAAATTTCCAGGTAAATTGGTTTCTTGACCCTTGAGTAAGAATCAAAACTTTAGCTCACTAAGTTTCACTGTTATGGCTAAAAAATATATATAATTTTTTAATTGCGTAATCCCAGATCCAGATCACAGCTAGTATGTAATCTGTATGTCTTTGGTCCAAGACCTGTCTGTCCACCAGCTTCCAAAAAATCTGTTGGTCAGTTTTTGAATCATTCTGCTGCCACTAACTGACTAATGGGAAAATATATCCTTCTGGCCAGAGAGAGTTCATCAGGAAATACATTTCAGGCTTGTATTGAAGAACAGTTTCTCCTGTGCTAAATGTGTTAAAAATGTAGACCATATTAGATATTCTTGTCAGTAATTTGCTGTTCCTTTTCCAGTAGTCAAAATGTTCCAAGTCCTGTAATTATAATCAGAAAAGGTTGCTTTTTAGGTAACTAATGAATACAATCTATCTTCCTAATGTTTAAAGAACATAGTAATGCTATGTTCTGTGTATGTTCGTGGGTGTAGAGAATGTCATACTGTAGTTTTGTGCGTGTGTGTGTGATCTCCAGCAGGTGTGTGTGCTTATCTTTTAGCTTATGTCCATCACTGCCTGCTGCTGGCGTGTGTAATACAAAAGTGGTGGTCTTTTGTGCCAACCTGAAGGCAGTGATCTTGTTCCCCTGCTTGCATGAATAGAGCGAACAGGGCTTAGGAAAGGCTCCTGTCCTCCTTTACAGGTCTCTGACATAATGAAGCCAGTGTGTGATCTCACGCAAAACCTTTCTGTGCAAGTGTGAGTAAGCTCGTCTTGATGCACGCGTCTGCCGTCTCAAAGCTGTAGGACATTTTTATAGAGATTAAAATGACAAGGCCGTGGATAAGCAGAACGGTGTGTGTGTATTCCTGTCTGTGTGTGTGTGTGTGTGGCTGAGTCCACTTTCCTCTCTGAGTGTTTGCATGTTTATGTGCGCCACTGTAATGTAATCTCGCCGTTTGCAGCGCCGCAGGGACGTTTTATGCTCACCAACATAGTTTGTATTGAATAAACCACACACAGAGAGCCAACGCGTGTCCTTTGTGCGGCCCTTTTGCATGTCTGCAACTGTGTGTGTGTGTGTGTTCCTAAGCAATATGAAACCCCGCAGCCAACAATGCGTTTCTTCCTGCCGCTGATACATTTAGCTAATAAAGTCGGATGACAAAAGTGGGGTTAGTTAGATTGGATTCCACCTCTTTTGTCTCCTCTTTCCACCCGTCCATCCCCTTGGCTGGTGGTCAGCGCTGTTTTGGGGGGAAGAGGGGAGATTTAGACCCCCAATTTAATTTAGCGGACAGGAGTTATGGTAATGAATGTGGGGGACAGAGAAGGGGGCGTGTGAGGAGAGGGGAGGATGGATACGGAGGAGGGGTGGGGGTCCCCATTTACCTCAGGAACACGTCCCCGACCCCTCCTTCTCTTCAGCCTGTCTTATTGAGGGACCAGTGGTGACTGTGAAGGGTTTTTAGTGAAAAATGTAATATCATGCAGGATGGGGGGGGGGGGATCTGTGTATGTATGCACAGAGACAGAAGTAAAGTGACAACAATAGAGGATGGAGAGAGAAAGGAGGGGTCCGGGGGGGTGGACAGGCGCTGGGTCCGGCCCTTTTTAATAAATCTGAGTGCTCTGGTTAGTGCTTCAATCTGCTGTACTCAACTAACCTCCTACCCACATTACACACCAACACACGCACACATACACACAACTTCAAATACATACATGCACTTACTCTCTGTGACTCATTTTCACCCACATATGCTGTCGCCAGACTACAAGCTCAAGGGCTTTTAGAAGGTGTTTTCGGCAGACCGTACAGCTGATGCTGCTCCTAATTGTACCGTCCACCAGATGAGGGCACAAAAGTATGAAAAACAGAAGTGTTAGATTTTGGTATTTGGTGTTTTAATATTAATTTGGATAAAATTGGATTGTTTTTTTTTTTCTTATTTTGAACTTTTGCTTTGTTGACAGTCTACTTCAACTGCCTCCGCTGTCAACACACTGCAGAAAGATAAAAAATGGTACTCTATGTGCAATTTCAACGAGCATAAACAGACTAAGAGCAATGCTAGACAGTGAGCTATTCCCCACAAGTACCTGGATGGGCTATATGTACTGCATCTAATGCACGCAATGAATCCAGTTTGGATGCTTTTTGAGTGCCTGGTGAGTTAAAGCAAAAAAATCCATGCAAACACACTAAAAAAACAGCTGCTGGCTATGTACCTTGCATCACTGGCTCCATTTTGTTGTTTGAAGGTGTAATTTTCTTATTCGTCATAGATAACCGGCCCAATACAGATGGCTTGATGTCACGTTGAGACATCTACAGCAGCTACAGTGGAGTCTAATAGCATAACAGCAAATCTTTCACCTGTCTGAAGCATCAACAGTAAACATCAGGTTTTGGTCTCAGACCCTCAGATGGAAAGAGCAAGGACCTCTTTGTAGGCCCACCATTTTGTCCCAATGTTTAACAATCATATAGAGTGAGACCCTTGCAGAGTAGAGTCCTCAATAATATTTACAGTAGTTACAAGACATAGTGGGGTTCAAGCCTCTCTGGACTGGAAACACTGTCGCTGTCGTTATCACTATTGCTCTTTATGTGAAACACTAAACTGACACTTCAAACCCTACAAGTTCAGGCGTATTCTCTGGGTGCTTTCAAAAGGCACTCTGGGAAATTCATGAAGAAAATCTAAGTAGCAGTAGATTAGGGCTGGTTGAGGGAAAATAGGCACATTACACCACTTCATTATGTAATAACACCTGAAACGCTGGAATATTATTTTAAATCAAGTGCGCCTAAAGTAGCTCACATTTACAGCTGCATATTTGCTCAGGTGAGATATTGGTTAAACCATTATTGAAAGCACGCATTCCAATACCTACACCCATACATCTTTAACTATAAATCAGAACATAAGAGAAATTTGCTGTTTGGTTAGGAAGGTTACCTAGCAACAAAAAGGTTACTGGTTCAATGTGGGCTGCTGACATCATACTGATACTTAAAGCTGCTAAACTGCCTCTGAACTGGAGAACCTAACCTACATGGGACACTGTTTGTACCATGAAAGTCTTTAGACGTATGTAGAGGAACAGAAAAAGGAGAAAAATTGTTAGAAAATAGTCACACACACAAAAAAACAACAAATTTCTGATTAAGATTTTGTTTAGTTTTCATGGAAGTAGGACAGATATGAAGTCTTCAGAGCTGTAGTCAAATGCTGTTCTTTCAGCCGCTCTGCATGATTTAAAGTACCTTAGTCAGCCTGTGAAGTTGCGACATATCCCCCCTCAGACATACTCACGAGCAGTTTTGAACACATAATCATCTTCACACTCTGTGACTCCAATCTCTCCCACATACAGTACACACACATTTACTACATCAGATAAAGGAGCGAAAAAACTCTTTTTTTCTTTACCCTTTTTTCTCTCCTCCCAGCTCTCCTGCTCATCACTGCCCCCTCCTCTCTTCTTC
The DNA here is from genome assembly GCA_008360985.2 of Macquaria ambigua. Taxonomy (NCBI): domain Eukaryota; kingdom Metazoa; phylum Chordata; class Actinopteri; order Centrarchiformes; family Percichthyidae; genus Macquaria; species Macquaria ambigua. The sequence continues at coordinate 10,788 of VMKM01001996.1, read as the reverse complement.
TTTTATCCTCTTTTATTATCCTCTGCTTTTTTTCCCTCTACAGAGGAGTGCTCAGTCCAGAAATGAAATTAATCTGTTGTACTACACCCCTCCCTCCTTCCTCCCTCCTGCTCCTCCTCCTCCTCTCCTTCTTCCTCCCTGCTTTCCCTCCTCCCGCATCTCAATCTCATTCTCTCTTTGCTCTGTGGGGAGGATTGGACTCGTCACTTTAACCTCTTCATATTGGATATGAATCTGTTAGCCTGCCTGCCCCTCTCTCTAACACTCCCACCTCAATCCACATAGTTCATGCACACACAGAGAAGTGTATGTACACAAATACACACACACAAAGGCACTGTCACACTTATTTACGCACGTGCATGCACACACACACACACACACACACACACACACACACACACACACACACACACACACAGTGATGAACATAAGCATGCACAGACACTGTACTCACTCACACTTCATTCCACACAGGTATCTAAACAAATCTTTTGACAAATCCCAATCCTCATGCACACACACACATGTTGACATCTCTGACAAACGGTCCTCCGGCGGGTTTCTCCCGGTGCTTCAATCAAAGCTATTGATATGAATCTGGGCTGTTTTCTCCATGCTGGCAGCAGCAGCAATATACCAGCTGTACTTTTTAGCAGCTACACATCTTTCATCAGGGCTTGTGCCTGGAAAATAGCTGTTTACAGCCACCCCCACTGCCCTTTTATTCCTGCCACTTCTACATAGAGACAGGCGATATTGTCGGATTTTAGCTTTGGCCTTGGCTGAACCGCCCTGCCTTATTAGTGGGGATATCGAATGAATGAGAGAGGCTTCATACTTCATATGAAAAAGGGAGGCAGGGAGATGCAGGGAGGGGAGGGGAGGGAGACAGAAATGGGGGATGAGGGAGAGAAATGTGGGGAGTGAGTGAGGTTCTCCTTAATGGTTCCCCCTAGGGGTTTTAGCGGCCATGCGAGCTGCTGCAGCCACATACAGTCATAGCAGCGAAATGGGACAGGTGAAGATCCTCTCCCTCCTCCTCCTCCTCTCTAAAGAGTGGTATGAATATGGTAAATCCGCTGTCCGCTTGGCGGCATGATTCTCTCCCAGAAAATGGCCCTGTGTCTGCGTCCCTCGGGGGTATAAGCTAAGGAGATTCTGCATTTAGGCCCAGCACTCACTCCCTTTCTGCTCTCTGGGGGTTTGAAAGGGCCCCAGCCTGCCCCAATCCTCCTATCTATCTCACCACCGCAGCAGCAGTGATAGCACACAACACAGCAGCTCAGCTTAAACATGGTGGCTGGAGCTACACAGCTTTCACTATCTGGCTGCATGGCTTTTACACACACACACATACACATGCAGAGCCTCTATCCATGTCAGTGTCTCGCTGGCTGAGTGAGGTACATTTAGCTAGTGTTCGCCTGAGGCAGTGAGGGATCACCGATGACCATCGTCATGTTCTGTTACACACACACACACACACACACACAGAGTTGTTTTCTGCTACCAGCTCTGCAGCTCCAGTCTTGTCGGGGTCAGAGAACATGGTCGGATGGCAGCTCACTCAGACAGTCTGTCAGTCATCCATTACTGGAGAAGACAAAGCATTCAGTTTATTTGCACCTAGTTGGCCTCCATAGTAGAGCTGGGAAATACTGACACAATCTAACAGCATAATATTTCTGACTCAGTACTTCAATGTCAATAATGTGAATCGCTCATGGGTATGATTATTGGCTCTTTCACACAGTATTTAATCTCAACTAGATGGTATAATATGATATCTGAAGGGGAAAATATCGTTAGTAACGTTAGTTTTATGGCCAAACATCATGTAAGTTCAGCTTAACTGTAATGCAGCCTTTAAGAGCAGGACGAGGTAACATTTGAGCTGTGATTACAATAACCTCAGTCCCAGAAGATATAAAGTCATTACATCAAGATATCGCCATTAAATTGATTTATTTCCTCATTCTACTCAGTAGGTGATTAAGTTGTTCATGCAATATACAGCCTATGTGTAAATCTTAATCACCTAGGCTTGTAAAATTAAACATTTATTAGGGTCAGGCTGCGGAGAGAAAGAAATTTGGTATCTTGCCCAAGGACACATGACCCGTATATGGAATCAATCCTGTGACCTCTCAGTTGAGGGGCAGTTTTTCTAATCAGCTGACAAATTCTGGTAGGGACTGTTGGGAAACATAACATGAACTGAAACCTACAGATAAAGACAAGTATGATGTTTTTATTATTAGTATTATTATTCGAACACCATATGTGGAGTATGAATTAGTGTGGTCATTTGGAAACTTTAAATAGATACCTATTTATCTTGAGGTTTGTGGTAGTTTTATGGTGTGTTATTTAACCACCACCACATAAGCTAACTTTATGTAATTGGATAATGAGCTTCAAATACTGTCAGTACAATGATCACAGAGTAAAGTGCTCCCTGTGCTCAGCAGTGTGCACAAATGTTAGCATTTGAATTTAGACGTGATAAAATATTGATGCAAATGTCCTCAGTGCGCTCACTCATGTGAGTTGAGGCCCAAGTGTGTGTTTGTGTGTGTTTTCAGATAAAATGGACTAAAGTGTGTGTGGGCGTCTGTTTGTCAGAGTGTGTGTGTGTGTGTGTGTGTGTCCGAATGTTTTTGTCCTTCAGCTGTGGCACATGTGAGCCTAAGTGTGTTTGCATAGTGCATCTGCCCGTGTGTGTGTGTGTCCTTGCATATGTGTGTTTATGTGGGTTCATTTCCCAGCCCCCTACTCTCCCTCCCTTCTCCTGGCTGGGGGGGGGCAGGGGTCCGAGCGCCCAGCGCCCCGTGTCATCCCGGACCCCCTCCTCATCTCCTTTGTCTGCTCGTCAGATAGGGAGCGGTCTGTGCGGGACCCTGTGATGCGGGGGGTTGACCTTTACCCTTAACCCCCTAACCCCACCCCTCCCCTCTATGTTGGCCCGGTGATTCATATGCAAGCGACCCGTCACCCGCCTATTCTTTTCTTTCATCTGTCCGCGCCTGGCCAGGCTGTTGTGTCACGTCTCAAGTTCAAGTCCTGGGACAGGCCAGGCCATCCGGGGCCACGCCAGGCCACAACAGACCAGACCTGGCAGGCAGCAGGGCTCGGGGGAGGGAGGGGAACCAGTGTTTGGCTGCTCATTTTTTATGGGGGGGTCAGAGAGAGATGGTCGGCCGGTGTTTTGGGGATGGGCTGGGGTCATACACTGGGGTCAGCTTCACTCTGACAAACATGTCTGTTTTCACTGGTGATTTAATCTGCTATTAAGCCTGGATATCGTGTTAGTTAGAGAACAAGTGAAGCTTATTTGGTAATTAAACATGGTCATTTGACTAAGATGACGTACGCTCAGTTGCCAGTTTATTAGGTACACCTAGCTAAAACGAATGCAGTCTAGTACAATAGTGCTGCAATACCTTCCTGATGGTAGTAATGTTTGCTGTGTTGTCCTTTTGTTGAACCTGCTTTAGAGAGGTGTTGATTCAACTGTATGGTCAGTTTGGTGGATGTAGTGTGTGCTGCTGTTAAATTGTATTGTGTTATACTGACAGGCGTTTTTAATATTTTGTCCACCCCATTTATATCAATGAGGGTAGAATCACCTCTCAGTATAACATAATACAGTTTAACAGCACCACAAACTGCAGCCTTCAAAATGACCATACAGTTAAATCAACACTTCCCTGAAACTGTGTATTTCAAGATGATATGGGTGAAAATAATCTCAACCAAATGTCATATAGGATTTCTCTTATTTTAATTTTTAAAAAATTACGAATTGACAAACATAAAATTTATTTTTTGACTTATTTTTTATTTGTAATTTTTACTCTAGGTAGGATGATGTGCAGTCAGTTGTGGTTCTGAATTTTGCAATGGCTCTCATTAAAACCAGTGCAGCATTTCACCTTTACAATCTTAAATCGTTCCGTTTTTTGTCAAGAGGCTCCATTGTAGCCTTCACTGAGGGGGCCTGCTTTGGGGGTTGGTGCTGCAGGCTCGGGGTCAGGGTCAAGGTGGGTGGGGCCTGGGTCAGCTAGCCAGACGGACGCACAGACGGTGGACTTGACATTGAGGGGATGAGTGGATTAACAGGATTGGGAGGCTCCTTGTGTTTAAGTGTATCGTCAGTGAGGAAGGCTTGAAAGTGATGATTTTGGCGGGTAAGGGTTGGATTAGTTTGTCTTGGGCAGAGGATTTAAGTGTGTGTGGTTAAAGACTTTTTTATTCATGTATGTTATAAGGGTACTAGTAATTAATTATGTCTCTTATCCATTTTTCATTTGTGGTGCAGGAGGTGACCTTTTGTGAGTTTTGCGCGCAAAGTTAATGCTCTCCTGGCTCTTAAATGTTTTCCTGAGCGCACTAATTTATTGTTTTCATTGGAAGGCAGACACATCTTGTAATATATCCACTAACAACTGAAGAGTATATGAGAGCACACACACACAACACAAACATCTACACACTAACACACTGTCCTTCAATTTGTACGTTTAGCGGTGAATGAATGCAATGAATGAACCATCTACTGACAATAACTAAGCTTTCATTAAACTGAAAAATACCTCCATTGTCCCAGTGCAGCACTGTTAGCCTGCAGAGGACACTCTGAGATGAACACCCACTCAGTGCGAAATAATAAAAAGAAAATCTTCGCATTGTACACTCCACATTCCACACACATTATCCTCAGAAAGCATACAAATATGTCGTTTTTTTGTTTTGTTTCTTTTTATGATTTTTCATGGAAAAGCTTAAAGTAACATTCCTTGAGGAGATGCAGAGCCTCATAAAGTCCAAGGATACATTAAGTGGGAAACCAATTTTTTTAGGCATCTGACATTTAACCCACTGCTTGTGTTTGTGGCATTCTTGCTGATAATGGAGTGGAGTTTGTTTTGAAAGCATCCCAATTGACAGTTGATTGAGCTGGCCTGAAAGTTAGCCAGCAAATGGAGAATGACCTCTGCCCTCTAAGAGCCAAAGCTAGCCAGCTGGTAATGGTTGTTCTGGGATGTATGTAGTCACAGCACTCACTTGCCAATGTTTTTCATTTTTCAGATGAGCCTATATTGTATGCTGAGGCTACAAATTGACAAAAGAATGGTGTTTATTTTATAACAGCATTTAAATTGTAGGGGGAACACGTGCCTGTCTTTCTGTGTATGCTTTGTGTGTTTGTGTGTATAATGCATATCTGTGTGTCTGTTTGTATCTCTACATTTAACAGTTGCAGAAGCTATTTAAATTGCTGTTTTAAGTAGAAAGGTTTGAGGGCTAACACATTACAAAAATGTTTGGACTAAAGTCACCACTAGCTGACATCTTTAACTTTGATCATCCTTGTGCCTAAAACTACAGCTAATGTGTATTTGCTGGAGAATTGTGTTCTTGGAAAAGCCACTGAAACAGCGTTCAGACACACAATCTGAGACTAATCAAAGGTAGGATGGAAGTGTGACCAAAATATCAGCGTAACGCAAGTTGAAACACTGATTCTATCAGAACTTGTCTGAATTAGTCTGATTAGTTTGGATGCTTTCTGTGCTGCAAATTAACAGTCCTTGTGTTGCTTGTTTGACATTCAACGGAGGTGAAGCTATTGTCTGTGAGTCCCCCTGACACTATATATACTGTGTATATATATATATATATGGACATGTTTGTGTGTGTATGACTGTGTGTGTCCAGTGTGTTTCTTTCTGGCCTTGACCCACATATCAGTGTGCTATAATGAGTTCAATGGAGACAAATCTTCTAGAGACAGAGAGGGTTATTTCTTAAACTAAAATGCACCCATTCACTGTTAGACAAACAGTAACAGTGCATTAAGATTCATCCCTCTGAGACACACACTATATGTGCACATTTGAATGTAGTCCAACACTAAAACAAGATACATAGCACATGTAAAAAAATAAAACAAATAAAAAAATCAAGATAGTCTTACAAAATGACCTATATCTTAGGAAAAACTGACAAAAAAGAATAGACTCCTAGATGCAAAAAAAGAATCAATTTATCACATTATTATATTTTCTCTATGATATGAGACTGTTTACCTTGGCTGCACGCACCTGACACTTCTTCTTATTATTATTGAAAAGCCTGGACTCAAGAGCACAAACCCTTTCACATGTCTTGTCTCGTTCAAATTGACACCTAGAAAGTAAATAGTGGGAATTTGTAAAAGAAGCAGGTGTCTTACTTGATCATATTTTTTTTTTTTACAGTTTTGGTAAATATTTAACTCAAGGTATCATTGTTTTCCCAAAATTGGATGGAATTGTAATTAGGTTTAGGGTTTATCTTTATCTTTTTGTGTCGTCAGTCCTACACTGCATAGGCGTGTATGTGTCTGATCGCTGGTGTGATTACAGATTATACAGTAATTTTGGAATCACATATGTCATACATGCAGTCAGCTGGTGGTTTAAACTGATTTAAACCTGGATGGCACATAGGATTCAGTTTCTGTATTTGGAAAAAATGCCCTATGGTCCAGGTAAATCCATGTAGCTGGTAATTTTAGCATTTTTCTTTTTGCTTGCTTGAACTGAAAGCTTGTTTTTTATGTACCATGAAAGTTAACACCTGATATTACAATTTCAGAAAATCCTTTCTGCGTTCTTGAAGATTGCACTTTTTGCAAAAACAGAGTTTTTACCTGACAGTGATGGCACTAACATGAGCATGCAGCCTGTCATTGATGGCAATTGCCACTTTCTTCTTCTGTTGCTGAGTGGTGAAATCACTATGTTCCAACTTGTCAGTTTTCTCCCTTCTGTGTTTTTACCTTCATATTGATAAAATTACACACAGTACATATATCATTTTCTTGAATATGTGCAAAATGAAAAAATACCTCTTTGTTGAAACATGGTGCCATGATTCTAGCAGATGTGGAAAACAGTAGAATGTGTTTTCTTTTTATAGTATCTTCCTCACTTCGCTCAGCATTAGCCAGCATCAAATGTAGTGGTCACCAGTGGCTACTCTTAGGCTTAATAACCATCTGAAAAACAGGGAAAATCCAATAGAGCTCTGCTGCAGCCGTAGTCGAGGGTAAGACAGCGTGAAACGGCTCGCTGGTGTTACAGCCAGAATTTGTGATCTAGATAAAAAGACGATTTTTCTCAGGTGGTTCAACAAAATAATGATCAAATACTGTCTGTTGGGGTTTTTTAACGAGATAATGTTTTAATAAGGTATAAGAAAGATTTTTTTTTCTTCAAATATTGGCATTCTTTCCAAATCCCACCACACACTTCCTCCCTCACACCCACAGATTAGTTAACAAGCGCGGTACAGTATAAGCTTGGAAATGGCAGATGACCCAAACACACACACACACACACACACACACACACCTATCACCACATCCTCCACACCTGCCTCCCCACTTTTTTCTCTCCCCTATCCTTCCCCCCGGAAAAAAAAATGAGAGAAAGAAAGAGAGAGAGCAAGAGGAGGAATGGCGGTGGGTGGGTTTGGTGAAAGGACAGAGAGATAGAGAGATAGATAGATAGAGAGCGAGCTTTGGTCAGAGAAGAAAGAAAGTGAGAGAGAGAGAGGAAGGGATGGACAGACAGAGAGATACATCAGAGAAAGGGAGAGACAGAGATGGCTCTAAGAATAAAAGGAGAGGAGGTGAAGATGAGTACTAAGAGAATGGGAGAGAGGGAGAAAAGGGGAGAGAGGGTGGGCAGGCGACAGACAGACAGACAGACAGTGAGGCATTAAAATTCATGGCCTTTTTTATTTTCCGTGCTGAAAATCAATACTGTCTACTATGGATGAGGTGAGATGTGGACAACAGCGGTTGCCGGCCAAAGCAGGGGGGAGGGAGGGAGGTAGGGAGGAGACAGAGAGAGAGAAAGGGTAGGGAGAGAGGGGGGTGGGGTGTCGTCAATATTAGCAGTGACACAGCCACTGCAGGCCAAGGTAGAGTTGGAGAGGAGAGAGAGGCACCGGGGGGGATGGGCGGTGTGTATGTGTGTGTGTGTGTGTGTGTGTGTGTGTGTGATGGAGCGGGGGGTAGGGTAAGGTTCATTAAATCTGACCAGCAGAGCTTTTGGCCAACGTAGCAGCAGCAGGCCTTTTGTCCGAGGGTCCGGACACACACACACACACACACACACAGATGGATGGACTGATGGATATTACCCCTCTTTCCCATTGTAATTTACAACCCCCTCAGAAGCTCCATCATTCAGGCAATGGTGTGTTTGACTAATGTCTGGCAGATGTTCTAACGCTACACGCCAACTATTGTCGCAGGGCTGGGGTCAGTTCGCTTCTAATTCAGGAAATGGAGATTCTTCTGCGCTCAAAAACTATAAATCTTCCACCATGAAAAGCCTCATCCCTTCGAGGCTCTGTGCTTATTACATTAGTTTCATTTTACACTTTAACTGCATGCAGAGGCCACCAAGCCTGTACTGTGCATGTCATCCTTCTAAACAATGTGGAGGGCATGCATTCTGTCTTTTAGTCAAATTATGGAAATACATGCACTTACATGCTGGATTTAACTTAAAGAAAATAGTATAAAGCCCTCAAGTAATTTTTTTTCTATGTTTTGTTGTATTCTCGATTATGTTCGTGGAGCAGCTCAGCACAAAAGAATCCATACACACAGTAAAGATGATCCTCAAGGGTGTTATGGTTTTCATACAATGCTTACTGAAGTGTGCATACTCTGTACTAAGATGTTGTCTAGTCAGTATTCACTCTGTAGAGTAGAAAATCAAGAGAAAACCTCAAGATCCTCTTCTGTCTTTTATATTAGATGTGTATTTTCAGAGTTGGTGTAACGTCCTTTTGACTACATGGTGTAAACCCGATGCTGCTGGTAAATTCATTTAGTATTTAAAGGAAAATAACTTCAAGTATTTTTCAACCTGTGTCTTGTTTTTTTAATTGTGGCCATTCTATTAATGGGTCATGATAGCTTTGCACTTGCCGCCTCCATTGTAGAGATTCAGGAGACTAGTACTAGGAGCTAGTTTGTTTGGACAGCAAATTGGTCTAGAATAAAATTGTTAACAACAATCAATTCAGGGAACTATTTTCTGTTTATTTTGGACCCTTAGAAAGGCGTTATTTGGAAAGCTTTTGGAGGCTCACACTGCTTGCCCTGATATACATTGTTTTGCCGGAGTTTCTAAAATGGAGGTGGCAAGTGCAAGGTTAGCATGACCATTTATGACAATAAGACCCAGGTTGAAAAATAATTACCCTTTAATGTATGAAGATGTGTTAGAGATGACCAAGTTCAGTTGCAACCAAACAAGGTTGAAGGGGAACTGAATTTTTCACATCAAAGTCCGTTTACAGGTCTTGGGGAGTGATACTGCATATGTGAAAATGGTTGTTTAAAGCCTTTTGAGGCCGCAGAGGGAGCTGCCCGAAATCTGATAAATTACCTCAAGTGATGTCACTTGAGTCAGCGTCGGTTGGGTCTTAAGACTACAAGTCTGAAAATGAAATAAATCTGGGGGTGTGGAGTTAGAAAGAAGTGAGCTCACAGCTGTAGCCCGCTTCTCATCTCTGCTTGAGGCTAGCGGCTCGAGGCTACATTAGCCGCTATCAGCATAACACACCCAAATCTCTGACTGAACTGTCGGCAGTCGAGTTGCATTGTGGGTACCAGGTTTTTCTGAAAATATTTATACCTCGGAACAAGGCCAATGTAACTGAAGCTGAAACCAATCTACTAATGGATTTGTTGCTAATTTGAGACCCATGACAAAATACTACAGGGGTATATGTAAGAGCTGCTCATATCATTTTCAACATGAGTAAATTATTGTCAGAACAATTATGATTCCTTGATGTAACACGTATATTCCAGCCTCTATTTTTTGCCGTTGATAGTTTTCGTGCTAGACTTTCTCAATTTTTCCCCAAAACTTTGTTACATCCTGTTGTGAAGGCGACGTTGCCACTGACAAATAAGGTGAAAGACAATGTAGATGTTGTCAGCGGCAGCTTCTAGTCTGTTGTAAATACTCAAATATCAGAACTTGTGGCATTCATTAGTGCATGTTACAGTAAAATACCTATTTTGCATGTAGCACCTTTAACTTTTTAGAGATTCTGCTGTCTGAGTATTTTAAGCCTTGAGCAGAACTTTGTTTTTAGTTCAGTGTGGATATGCAGTTTCTGGCAGTGTAGCATCTTGCACGTCAAGATAAAACTCAGGCAGACAGAGCGACAGGAAGACAGAAAAGAGAGAACATTTTGACGTGGAATAGATGCCGATATGACAGCCGGTACTATCACTGAACAACCTTTAGATATTACAACGAAATGGAAGTTGAGAAAACATCTGTAGTCATCCGTAGCTGTTGTCTGCAACATTCAAATCTTCCTATCAGTCTCCAGAGATGTTTACATATGAAGTTTAATGTTATGTTGTGATAATTCAGCAATCTCCTAAGTTAGTCTTGAACTTCCTGCATGTTGTCACACATCAAATGGCGTGCTGGTACCGAACCATCCCACAGGCCGCTGTCTCTTTCCTCCTATACAAACAGGCAGTGTTGGAGACCCAGGGCTAGTGGTTACTATGGGGATAAGGGGAGAGAGAGAGAGTCAGAGTGAGTGAGGTAGAGAGAGGCAGGCCGTGGTTTTGAGGTGTAAAGCGTCATAAATAATGGAGGCTGCACCTCACATTGAAATGCAAAGGCTGGAGCTCGGGCCTGAACAGAGGTAATGCTGGCTTTTTGAAATTTATTTTTCATAAGCGAG
>VMKM01001995.1:0-96567 GCA_008360985.2 Macquaria ambigua | reverse complement strand
ACTATTACTCCTGCTGCTACCAGTGTTATCATATTACTTCTGCTGCTACCAGTGCTATCACTATTACTACTGCTACCTTTACTGCTATTAGTTCAACAGCTAATACTTATTGCAGTATTACTTGTAGTACTACAACTGCTACAACTGCTTATTCTACTGTTATTACCAATACCACCAATACCATACTGCTATTAATATTATTACTACCAGTGACATTACCACCACTACAAATACTCAAGTACTGCTAATATATTGCCATTACTACCACTTCCACCCCTAATACCACTATAGTGCTATAACTATGAGTATCATCACCACCACCACAATTACCAACCAGTCAAGTTGCATGCAAGCTAACAAACAGTAAACAATATACAAGCAACAACATCATCAAAATATTCTGTCCCCAGGAACGTCTGAGGCGACTCAACCACAATGTGGCCAAGGAGACAGCACGAAGAAAGACCATGCTGGAGGCTTCAGGAGTGTTCCCCTCCCGCTCCCCCAGTAAACCCTGAGCTGCCTCCTCCTCCTCCTGCTTGCTGCTCTGCACAGCAAATACTTTGACCTGTCCTGACCAGGAGGGACACATCACTGCACCAAACTGTGACATGAGGAGGACAATTCTTCCTTTTGACATTTTAGTTAGCTGCTTGTCTACTGACATGCTGATGTCCTGCACTGCTTTGTCTGATGTTGTCATTACAAAAATCCAGGATGCTATCTGCTTAGCATTAGGTAGCTGCAAAAAGCTTATTGTTTAATCCTCTGGGCAAAATACAACAGAATGAGCTTTACAGTATCACCAGATCATACATTCTACATTACACACATGTAGCCACCAAAAGGTAATGACCATCCACGTTTATCTGTAGTGTCTTAAACCTCAGGTAAACTGGGTCTGCAGCAGGTTTAAGTTAAACCTCGGGTAAACTGGCTCTGTAGCAGGTTTAAGTTAAACCTCGGGTAAACTGGCTCTGCTGCAGGTTTAAGTTAAACCTTGGGGAAACCGGGTCTGCCAGGTCTGCGGCAGGTTTAAGTTAAACCTCGGTTAAACCGAGTCTGCGGCAGGTTTAAGTTAATCCGTGGGTAAAGCGGGTCTGTGGCAGGTTTTAGTTAAACCTCGGACACAGTAACCTCTACAGGAATTTAGGTGATTTCTATAGGACACAGCTGTTGGTTCATACTAAACCACAGGTGCAGTTTAAACTGCATCTTCTGAGGACACGGCAAAGAATGGGGTTTCAGTGATTATGTAACTTTGACCCAGACAACACAGGTTTAAACATGTCTTTAACCAAAGAGTTCAATCAGCTCTTGTTTTCTCTTTCATTTAAAAGTACAGACATGTTGCACTCCTGAGTGTTTCTAAACTCTGTTTATGGGTTCCACTGCATTCCCTGTAAAGCTCTGCTGACATGTGTGGTAGCAAATCAACACAAAGCATAATGATATTAAATTGGTTTACTATTATACTACTATGATGACAATGAAATGTACTGTGTAGAATGGTGTCTCCATGATTATGCAACATAATGCCTACATAATGCTTGTGATTTTCAGTTTTTGTATGGTATTCATTGCTTCTCTATGAATGTGTATAAAATTTACATTAAGGTCATGTTCTTATCATTTGAGCCTGCGCATAAATTGTTTCTTAAATTACTCATTTGTCAACATGCTGATGAAAATAAGGCAAAGCCATGGCCTTACAAGCAGCGGTGTCCAGAGGGGGCGCTAGAGGAAAGGCCAAAGGATCATTAAAATAGTAAGTTAGCATCCAATGGGAGCATGAATATGCTCAGCAGATTTCACGGCAATCTGGCCGGTAACGCTTCATTATACGGGCCATTATATTATGAGATACCTCATTTTGGCAATGGTCACCAAACTATTTTCCCTGGGGACCGTGACTGTCCACATTTCATGGAAAACCATTATTCTTTACAGAATGATTACAGAACCTGAGGAAGCCACAACGCAAAACGCCATGTTTGTCACAGATTTGTAAATTATGTAAGACTGAACTAATGCATTTATTTTCTAAACACTTTAATTGAGGATTAGGGGTCACAGCCAAGGAAAGGTTGAGAAACGGTGTACTAGTGGGTAAAACACTGATTCAGTAATATCAAGCATGTTAATTTTGACGAAAAAGTCTAATGTTGCTCAAATAACAGTTGCAGTTCCTGTGTGTGTGTGTGTGTGTGTGTGTGTTGGGGGGCGCTAATCTCAGCGGCGCCACCTTAAAAAAACAGTCTCGCGGACCTGTCAATCTAGACGAACCAGACAGATCCTGGCTCCCGGCCCTGCTGTGAGAACCGCTACATGATTGGCCAAGAGCGGTAGCCCCTATGAGACCTGACCGCCTATTGGCTGCAACATGTCGAGACACTGACGCGCACGACGTCTCCCTTCTATTGTTATTGTGGCGTGCGCGAGAGGAACGGACAGGATGCACGAGGAGACAGTGGGGCTGATAAAAGGATAAAACAACTGGGAAACATCAAGCTAGCGCAGTACAACATATGATAAATAAACATTAGCTCATTAGCTACATTACAGGACTTCACAAAAACATTAGCCCTGTAAACACAGAGCGAAACACAGCCAGGTCTAATACAAAGGGTATATACCAGCTCTGGTCAACACACACAACACGTAGAGCTATCTGAGTACAACACTTCAGGCAATTGTCGGATAGCTCAGCGATCTTTCTGTCCAAGTTCTTCTCTCCACTCCGGCTGATGTGTAAGTAGAAACAATTGATCTCAACCGTTTGTTCCTCCTGCTCTCGCCAGTATTACAAGCAGACCAAATGACCGAGAATATGAGGGGGAAGTCAGTCAGATTATCTTGCTAAATTGTTGCTTACTGTACCCTGCATGCTTTTAGCCGCAACAAATGCTCTTCTGCAGTCTCAGTCTTTCAGTGTTAGGCTACTGTTCATACTGGCCGATATTGTACTCTGTATTCTGTTTTTTCGATCCCAATAGCTCACATTTCCTTCTGTTCGTTAAACTTCAAGCAGTCCGATCAATTTGTATTTATTTATTAGCTAAGGTGGTTCTTGAACATGTTGAGACAGCGTACTTCGTGACGCACGTTAACCAATATGGGATGTCAGTGAAGTGAATGTATGGCCTGGAAACAAACTGCTCAGGTTGTATAAGGCACATAGGTTACAACAGTCAATGTGGCTTGGTTTTCCTGACAACAAATCACATTGACGGAAGTTTGCATTTCAAGTGGGGTGTCCTCCAGGTATCACATTGGTTTAGACGTTGGGGCCTGTATGATTAACAGTATGTTAAAGAGGAGACATGGACGAAGGTGTGTGTGTGTGTGTGGTTCGGAAGGGAGGATGTATGTAGCAACAGTTACCTGTGACTGTCAGCATATAGGCTTTCTGTATGAGTTATTATGCTATAATAAGTGGCCATGTTGCAGGACATCATTCAAAATTACCATTTGCTGATCTCACTGTACAGTATGTTTGGTTGTAAATGTACATTTCAGTAATGAAACTAGTTAGAGAAAGCTTAAATGTTCAAATGTCCAATTTCAGAGATGCATGTATGGTACATGTATGTTAGGCCTAAGTACTTGACTTGACTTGAGTATTTTCATTTTATGCTACATCATACTTGAGCTCTACTACATTTCAGATCATGATATTGTATCAATTACACCGCCAGTAATTGTTCTGATTAATCATTTAGTCTTTAAAATGTCAGAAAATAGTAGCAATTGCCTATCACAAGTTCCCAGAGCCCAAGGTGACTTAAATTGCTTGTTTTGGACCAACAGTCCAAAACCAAAAGATACTGCAGTTAGAAGTCTAAGTGAAACAGTAAATTTTCATGTTTGACTAGCTGAAATCAGTACATTTTTGCTTAAAAATGACTTAAAATTACTTCAGTGATTAATTGTTTATCAAAAGTGTTGTTGAATCATTTTCTGTTGAACAACTAATTGATTAATTGACTAATTGTTTCAGCTCTAGTTAGTTACTTTGCAGATTGAGATTTGACATATGAAACAGAGGATCAACCTCTTAAACCTTGATTCATTTTTATTAACCCCCCCAGCAGTTTATAAAATAGTTCAAATCAGCTCCACCTCTGGCAGCTACAATGTTAAAGGAAAATTCTGATATATTTCAACCTGGAGTATTTCCCATAAATGTGGCCTTTGTAACTCTGTGGGTCGTGCTAACTTTGCTCTCTCCTCGTTCATTGTACACGAGGACTCAGCCAAAACAATGTATATGGAGGCGAGTGATGCCTATCCCTATGCAATTATCCAACATGGCTGTTCCAGGGTGCCACTTTCTACATTTAATTTGGGTTGGACTCAGACACTAGTGTTTGAAATGATGTAAAACTCATGTTTATTTGGAAAGCTGTAGGAGACTCTTGCCTCCATATATGTTGTTTTGCCTGAGTCACAATGGCCACATTTATGGGAAATACTCCAGGTTGAAATATATCAGAATTGTCCTTTAAATGCTGCTTACATGTAAAGGCATCTGTACTGTAATCTATAATAAGATAAAACACTTAAACAGACCATTCAGCATAACAAGTACCATTGCTTTTGATGATTTAAGTAGATTTTGCTGACAATACTAATGTACATCTACTTAAAGGGATAACCCACCAATTGTATTCATAAAGTTCAGTTTACTTGTCATGTGGAGTACTACTCAGCCTGTGAAAAAAATTGTATTATATATTCTGTATGTCTGGAGGACCCTTCCAAACTCCTGAGTAATGTCATCAAGTTTGGGCTTGGAGAATACTAATTTATAACAGAAAGCCTGTGTTACAAACTGGGCATGTGAAGTTTGAAAGACGTGGATGTTTACCTGGCAGGGAGGGTCTAACAAAAGACGCTTGTCGCTTTGCAGTATGGGAAATTGTGAGAGTCAGTGTTTTTGGAGCTTGACCCGTACCAGGGACTAAACGCCTGCTGCTTTGATTTTGACCATTATTTTTTTAATGTGTCTCTCAAAAGTGCAATACTAAATTGCTGGAGTTAACATTTTGCATCACAGACTTTTACTTGTAGAAGAGTATTACTGTAGTATTACAACTTTTACTTTAGTAAAGGATCTATCACTTCTTCTACCACTGATAATCTCTAATAACTGTTGGATTTGCACACTTAACTGGCATCCACTAATTCCTGGTCTCCCTGCTTTACTAACAGGGACTGATTCAGAACTGGGCCATCATGATGCCAGTGAACTTTCTGGTCACTCACTGGCTGACCAACTTAATACCAGGTAAGTAAGACAGCAACAATGTATGACAGCAATACCAAATGTTTTGGCTCTCATTGACTGTAATTCATTCAAATGTCCAAAACTAATAGCAA
This sequence comes from Macquaria ambigua, assembly GCA_008360985.2. Lineage (NCBI taxonomy): Eukaryota > Metazoa > Chordata > Actinopteri > Centrarchiformes > Percichthyidae > Macquaria > Macquaria ambigua. Next base: position 91,185 of record VMKM01001995.1, on the reverse strand, counting down.
GGTGGCTAATATGCCTCATACACCAACACAGTGAGCTTTGGTCTGAATGGGTGAATCTACTTCAGCTGTCCTGGCTCCACAACATGGCTCCCAACCAGGGCTGAACATGGGTGTAACACTACTTGGCTTCGGTTTGAAACTGTGAACATGGGTTTCTGTAATAACTATAGTGTAACTAGAGAATTATTATATTATAGAATTGATATTGCTGTGGACTTGTAGGCTCACATCCGCTGACGGTCTGTGTCAGTGAAACTGATAAAATATTCACCAAGATATAGGAGCGGGAAGCAGAAATTATATTATGTTGGATGGATGGATGGATGGGTGGACATGCTGTGAACAGTTGACAGTCTCATCCCATACCATGATCTTCCTCAGTAGATGGAGTTGATCAGTTGTCATGGAGTTATGGAGAGTTATAGGACTTCTGGTCCGTGTTGGCTTAAAAATTGAGATTGAAAGTTCATGTGACTTTTTATTTTCATTTTCAAATTGACAGAGAATGTGCAATCTAAACTGGAAAATGAACGCAAAGGAACACCACAGATTAAATATAAAATGTCATTCATCCCCATTTACCATCCAGTTCACTGTATAAAAGCATAGTCTCAAGGGCTTTGTTTGAATGCTGGTTTGCTTCATTGTCTTATGGCAACTGGCATCCTTGTAAGAAGGTCAGAAGTGCAGTACGGCCAGGTTAAACCTCCACATGGAATAAATCAGTCTTGCTTGACTGTCTTATCCTCCATGCCATCAGATTTACTGGCTTTTGTGCCTGTTTTTCAGGTGCAGCTGTGACACATTCTGCCCCAAACTCAAGTGTTGTATTTATCATACAGACACACTGGGCTGGAGCTTCAGTTAGTGTGTAATTTGTGTGAGTGTTTGCAGGGTGTGTCTCTCTCCTTATTGCATTGAGGAGACATGTTAACATTATGTATTCCACTGGATTTACTAAGGTTAAGCAATTTGCTATGGAATGCCGTTTTAGTCAATATTAAATAAATAAATATGGCTATGAAATAAATAAATGAGGCAATAAATATATAAATACATTTAAATATAAATATATAAATGAGTCAGTATAGTTCAATAAATAAATAAATAGGTTTTTATTTAAAAATGATGTTTTCCTAATGACACATTTATTTATTTCAGGGGACTTTTATTTTATTTTCTTGTATTAAAATGAAAGGGGGGTGGTTATCTCAGATTCAGACCAAAGCAACAGCATGAGAACAGCACGCTCTTGTTCCACACTCCAGTCCAGTTTGTGGCAGTTCTTATTATACATCCCTGAATGCACCTCTAAGCTATGTATTTCACAATATGGTGCCGGATACCGGAAGTGGGGAGACGTGACTTCCGGTCGGGCGATACGCTACGATCTATAGTCACTGCTACTACAGTTGTTAAATGGTACATTGTTCCTGTTAAACAGTCAGATGGTTCTACTTTCCTACCTGTGCTCAAAAGCTGTTGTTTCAGTGTCCATAGAAACAGTAGCTATACAGTTGAATAACTAAAACACATAAAAGGACTGATAAAAAGGACTGTAATACATTCATAAATTCAAGGCTTCCTTAATTTATAGATGCCAATTTAATGTGATGCTTACTACACACTCACTACATAGCATGTGATCATGAAACTGACACATAACAGCTTTTATAATTTTTTTAAATATAAAATGATTCATATTATTTAAATAAGTTGTGAAATATATTAAAGTCTTGACATCACTTTCTTCATATCACCTTTGAAACTACAAACATACCACCTGAGATGACAGCATATTCATGCTTTTGTGCTGCTGGAAGAAGTTAAAAAAAACAAAAACAAACATTTTTTATAGTTTTAATTTGATAACAGTTACCTCGAAATTCATTTAAAAGTGCATGTCAGTTGCAAAATACATGACAACCTAGTGCAAAATGTATAACATGAACAAAAGCCATGAAAAGAGAAGCCACGGGTTCTTCAACAGTATGCGGAGACCTTCGATGTTAATGTTCTCCCATGTGGTCTCATCATCCACGTCGATGCTTCACACCTTGGAGCCAGTCCAGATGGCAAAGTGGTTGACCCAAGTGAGGACCTTCCATATGGCCTGGTTGAGGTCAAGTGCACTGATGTGAAAAACACTGGAGAGGCATCACACACAAAGTTTGTTGAGGGTCAAATGAAACTAAGGAAAACACACACCTACCACTGGCAAGTCCATGGTCAGCTGATGGTCACTCGCTTAGCTTGGTGTGATCTAGTGACAGATACCAGAAGTGATTTCAGGTGAAGAGGGTGTGGAAAGATGAGCAGCTCATCAAAGCAAGTCCAAGGTTGATGAATTCTACTTTGGCACATACATTCATGTTTTCCTGGGGAGAAAATAGACAAGAAAAAGTGACATACTAAGTATTAAGATATTTTGTTGAAGTAAAACTACAAATACAACAATCTAAAAGTACTCCACTACAAGTAGAAGTCTTTCGTTCAAAATCCTACTTAAGTAAATGTACAGAAGCATTATTAGCCAAATGTACTTAGAGAATCAAAAGTACTTGTGCTGCAGAAAAAAATGGCTCATGAGTGATATATTATTATATATTTTATCATTAGGTTGTTATTACTAATACATCATTGCTTAAAGCTAGCTCCACCTCGAGTAGAGACAACAGTAACATGCTGCTTAACTACCTAATATACTATAAAGTAGTTTCATCCAGTGGTTCCCAACCTAGGTGTCGGGCTCCTTCCTCAGGGTTAAAAGATAAATTTGACTGTTCTTGACATTATTTATGGGGTAGAAAAGAAGAAAAAAATAAGTTCTGCTACACAAATATTCTTCTTTTGGACTTTTCTCACGATTCTCTTTTTGTGAAATATTGGATAAGTTTACCCTTTTAGTCTTAAGCAGTTATTTAAATACCCACAAATTGTACTTAATTACAGTGCTTGAGCGAATGTACTTACTTACTTTCCACCACTGCATACTGAAGTTCAACGTTATAAATCTTACATAGCTCATACTTAATTTGTAAATTACATGAATGATTATCTATTCATTTATATTAAAACCAGTGAGAACATCACTGTAAATACATCTACTTTACTAACGTGTATAAATTGACAACACCCCAGCCTTAACGTTAGCTTGGCTACTGACTAGCATAACTCCTAGCATACACTAACATTATTGTAGATAACAAATTATCTACAGTGTTAATATTTCAGTTGTCATCGACTCTCTGTGACTAGTGTATTTATCCAGTTCATTAGCAACATGCTACACTCACCCGGAGTAGGACGGCAGTGGTAGTCATGTTCCTGCACCAGCACTGCCGCATCAATGCACTCAGTTTTATCAGCCGCCGTTTCGTCCACATCACAACCACTTCTTTTGGCCGTTTGTGTCTGGCGTGGTTGATTTTCTACTAGTTATTCCACAGAAATCTGGAAGGGACAGTCTGCGGTTTCAAATATTAGCCCACTCTAGGTGGGCAAGGACCTCATCCAAGGCACACACAAAAGTACTGCCTCTCCTCACGGTAAATCTGGCTCCCTCGTCTCTTCTTATGGACAAAATCTCCTTTTAAAATGTTCGTTGGTTGGAAAGCTGTGAAACTACGAATACGGCTGTTTGGTTAGAGTTAGAACAATAAGGCACACTACATACCTAACTGCTCTTGGACTCTGCCATTGTTTCGACCGCGAGTTAAGCTAGTGCTCAGACCAGAAGAGAGTTTTCCCGACATCCGGTTTGCGCTCGCGATATTGAAATTTTATTGTGAAATTTCCATGAATGTATTATAAGAACTGGATGCCGGACCCAAAGATTCATTCCAATGAGAATTGCTCGCCCAGCACATACGCCGAAAAGGTTTTTAGCTTCTGGGTGTACTTCCAGGTTATGCGGCCCACTGAATATGCGAAGTAGTGTTTCCCCCCGCTGGCCCTGCCCGCGTGTTTCCGCTCGGCCCATAGACTTAACATTGTGATGACGTCACAGATTTTTAAATCGCTTTTCTCGGCTCAAGGAAAGTTTTACAAATATGAAACCTCCATGGATCAAAAATTCATAATAGAAAGAGTCATAGAGTTACAGACGTCTCTTTTACTATTGTGGCCTATAGGGAAAATGCTTTTTGGGCCGCAGGGGGATTTTTCCCTGCAATACCGCGAGTGGCCACTGGGAAAAATTGGAAGCAAGGCTAAGCGGTGGCGCTGTATCTAGTTCTTATTATACATCCATGGAAATTTTGCGATTCTTCTTCTTCAGTGTTTATTTGCAGTTGGCAAACCAGCTTAGAGGTGCATTACCGCCACCAACTGGACTGGAGTGTGGAACAAGTGCGTGCTGTTCTCATGCTGTTGCTTTGGTCTGAATCTGAGATAACCACGCCCCATTCATTTGAATATAAGAAAATGAAATAAAAGTCCCCTGAAATAAACAAATGTGGCATTAGAAAATAAAAGTCCCCTGAAATAAATAAATGTGGCATTAGAAAATAAAAGTCCCCTGAAATAAATAAATGTGGAAGTATGAAATAAAAGTCCCCTGAAATAAATAAAAGTAGTCCTTTGAAAAACATCATTTTGAAATAAAAACCTATTTATTTATTTATTGAACTATACTGACTCATTTATATATTTATATTCAAATTTATTTATATATTTGTTGCCTCATTTATTTATTTCAGTATTTATTTCATAGCCATATTTATTTATTTCATAGCCATATTCATTTATTTAATATTGACTAAAACAGCATTCCATAATTTGCGACTGTCAGTTTTGAGGAGAAAATTATCTGCCTATCAAGACAAGGTGTAAACATAGCACAGATGGGATTTAGAAGAGCCTCAAGAAAGGTTGTGGAAGTAACATGCATTAAATATATTGTGTATATTTAAAAAAAACTACATAAAAAAAAAGATTATTAGAAAGAGAAATGAAGAAACTTGGCTACTTTTATTCAGTATCTGATTTCTGTAGCTAAGGCAAGCAAATTGGTGGACACGGAGGTTTGGTTTGTGTTCATCAAAACCTGAATTTGAATTTGACCATCAATGAACTGTGAAATGACTACAGGCTGCAACTAAACTCTTCTTTGTTTTGTCCTTTAAGTGTGTGTTTGACTGCATTTACCTCAGTATTAACCACTCTGAACTGCTGGACCTGCTCTCTCCCTCACTCTCTCTCTGTGAGAAAAGAGGTGAGAAAGATGGTGCAGAGGACAGCTTCTGTGTCTTGAGCTCCTCCTCAACTATGCGTTTTTCTTGTTTTATTTTGTTATATACAGTATATTCTGTCTTGTTCACAATGTGCACGCTGCCCATGAGAACCCTATAATACAACATGATAGGAAACAACTGTTGCACATCAGATCGTTGGTGGACAACACTTTTTCACCACAATCAACGAACAATAAGGAATATCCATGGCTTGGATTACTTGTTGCTGTACCTGGGAAATGGAGGAGATGAAGGAAACAAGGCTCACGGTCCTGGTAAGACTGAGGAAACGTGACAACCAGCCTCCTCTACAGAGTATTCTTCTAGCAAATGTCCAGTTATTGGATAATAAGCTGGACGAACTCAGGAGCAGGGTAGCTTTTCAACATGACACTAAGAACTGTAACATTATGGTTTTCACAGGGACTTGGCTCGACCCTTTAATCCCAGACTCAGCCATTGTTCCAGAGGGACTCTCCATTCACCACCAGGACTTGACAATAGAATTGGGGAAGGGCAAGGGGGTAGGTGCCCGGGGATTTGAACAACGCCAACCTGAGGAAACATCAGCTGTCCTACGTGTGGTGGTAACACGCTTGACCATGTTTACTCCTTCCGGGAAGGATATTAGGCCCTCCTTCGCCCCCCCCTTAGACAAATAAGATCATGTCTCAGTTCTACTTCTGCCTGCCTATAGGCTGAAACTCAAGCAAGACAGACTGATGACATGGACCATTCAGTGCTGGTCTGACCAATCAGACTCAGCCCTACGTCACTACTTTAGGTCTACGGAGTGGTGTGTGTTTCAGAACAACAACGGTGACACATACATGGCCACAGTCATTGACTACATCTGCAAATGCATCTATGGCGTTGTACCGAGGACAACTGTACGCACATTCCCAAATCAGAAGCCCTCGGTTAATGGGGAAGTCCGTGCCAAACTTAAAGAACAGACTTACACATACAACTCAGCGATTTGGAATACAGGGAATCCAGGTACGTGCTCCAGAGAGCTATTAGGAGACTAAAGCCCTCTGCCTGAATGACTACTGCCCAGTAGCACTCACCTCTACCATCACGAAGTGCTTTGATCGGTTAGTCAAAACCTTCATCAGCTCCTCTCTTCGTGACTCACTGGACACACTTCAGTTTGCTTACAGGCTAAACAGATCAACAGACAACACCATCACCCCAGCCCTCCACACTGCTCTCTCTCCCTTGGACCAGAGGAACACATATGTGAGACTGATGTTCATTGACCATAGCTCAACATTCAATACCATTCTGACCTCCAAGCTCATGTGGTTGGATCCTGAACTTACTGACGGGCAGACCCCAAACAGTGTTGGATAGGCAGCAACACGTCCTCCACCCTGACTCTCAACACCGGTGCCCCTCAGGACTACGTGCTCAGCCCTCTCCTGTACTCCCTGTTCACACACGACTACGTGGCCACCCACAGCTCCAGCACCATCATCAAGTTTGCTGATGACATGACTGTCAGCGGCCTGATCACCAGCAATAATGAGACGGCCTACACAGAGGTCAGAGCCCTGCCATCTTGGTGCCAGGACAACAACCTCCATCCTCCTCAATGTCAGCAAAAGAAAGGAGCTGACTGTGGACTACAGGAAGTGACAGGGAGAAGGACACACCCCCATCACCATCAACAGGACTATGGTAGAGAGTCAGCAGCTTCAGGTCCCTCTGGGTTCACATCAGCAAGGTTGTTTACCATGAACATGTTTATTGCCTCCTGTTATGCTAAAAATTTGTAATAGAAAGATTGGCAATATTTTGAGTTCTACTAACCGTTTCTCTCAGTTAGAGCTTGGAGCTGAACTAAAATAGCCAAAGTAAATGTGTTGTTGGAGATCACTATGTTATCATTTTTTTCTGAGTTTAGTGATCTCATAGAAATCCCAACTCAGACCTGTGGCTATGAGCTCTCCCTCACTCTCAGTGTGTGTTTGGAGTTTCAGTACCAGGATAATTCCAGGAGCTGACTGCGTAATGAGCTGCTGTCTTAGTAAATGAGACTCTGAATACGTGCAGACTGCGGTCGCAAATTCAATGAAAACTGCTCAACAACACCATTTTCTCAGTAAATCTGGCCCCTATTCCAGCTACCATGCTGTCGAGATACCTAACATCTACAGGTGAACAAGGTAAGGTGAAAATGGCTGCTAGTCGTTGTTATAGAATTAATCAAACTAACTTTTGTCCTGGCCATGGACGTTATGCTTTTATACAGCAAAGTGGACAATAAAAGGGGATGAATTCTCTATGTCAAGTTGACCTCTGTTCTGCAGGTTATTTAAAGTATGGTGGGCCATGAAGGTCCAAAGGAAATTTAATTTGGGAAATTATAAAGCTCCTTATCCACGGGGCCTTAAAAGTGTTTAAAAAAGCATTGAATTTAATATTCTCAAATTAAGGCCTAAAAACTATTACATTTTGTTTATAAAAATCTTTTTTCGTATCCTTTCGTAGGATTAAATAAATTCTGTAACGTCATAAATAAGTGTCAAATGTATAAAACGTTTTGTGTGTGTGTACTCTGGTGTGAAGGAAAGAAAACAAAACGTGTTATTTTAACCCTATGTGGCAGCAGAATCCAAAATACCAATCGGTTAAGCCTATTCCAGACAATGGCCTAGATGCCCAATGCTGTTTGTGCTGAAAATCTTTCTTTGGACTCCCATGTCAAGAGCGCGAAACATGTTGCATGTGCTATTGTGTATTAAATATGAATGTGAGTATTATAATAAAATGTTAAATCGAAGTACTTTCTAGGGCTTAAAATCCATACTGATTTTCCATTATATTCTTCATACTTTTGCCAGTATTGCTGTGAAGTTGGCATTCAATTTCATTCTAAGTGGTATTAAAAAGGTTTTAAAAAGTCTTAAATTTAACTTGTTTCATAGGAAGATTGTTTTTATCTACTAATTGTTGAAAGGACAATTGAATACTTAATTATACAGGTCTTCTATTTTGTTTATTTGTGTTTAAATCACGTCTCACTGTTTCCCCAAATTAGTGAGAATTATTTGCCCTCACTGTGTGGGACAGCAGGAAACCTACTGAAATACAGTGTGTGTGTGTGTGTGTGTGAGAGAGAGAGAGAGAGAGAGAGAGAGAAAGACACAGCTGACACAGTCTGACTAACTAGTTGGGCCTTTGGCTTGTTCCATCTGGGCTGGCCCTCTAGCTGCGACCGTAGATGCACAACAGGCTCAACATCCCTGCTGCATCCCGAGTTGGTACAGTTAGCAGCTGCCAACGCCCTGAAAACTCAGTCTCTCTGAGTTGGGACATGTGGAACCCTGGTGGAGGAACTTCCACCTAAGGGTATCTGGACCACCTCCAGTTGCCTTGACTCCATCTTGACCACAGGGTACAGATGGGGCTGGTCGAGAGAGTGAGGTTGGCGCTGCGCAAATCTCCCTCACTAAAATCCAAGTTCTCTGCACAAGTCATGGCACTTTAATACCGTCATTGATGTGTCATGGTCATCATCAACTATGATGGACGAACAAGAAAGAGAGTGAGTGTGTGATGTGTGTGAAAATAAAAGCACAACAGAGAAAGCTTCCCATCCTCATAGGGCCATGTCCCCTTGCAACATATGGATGGAAGGTACAAAGGTTAATTACAAAGCAGAATATAAAGGCAGTAATAAAATGTGTGTGTGTATCCATACATGTACACACACATACATGTAGTGGAAGGAATAGCTATGTATGGATTGAAAAAGCCATAATGAATGTAAGCATTATTAACCCACTACCATTATATATGAGGTTTTACTAAGTGTTTTGCTCATATTAGGGTTTCTATAGTTTGTCTTTTTGCACCATTTACACTTGCTGTGGACAATTCTAAATAAAGTTCACTATACTGTGAAGACAGCTATTCATTGGACATGGGGAGATTTTCATCTAATTACTAACATCATTTTTGCTGCTGAAAGACCTGAATAAAAGATTTGCCGTTGGTGGCTTGATAAGTTAATGGAAGGATCATCATTTACGTTATGTGCAGTTTACATTATCTCTTCTGGACATTCCCAGAACATATGGATAGAAGCAGCACTTGATTTTTGTAGACTGTAGACTGTGTACAGAGAGGGCTAGAAGTCATTTGTCGTCGTCCACATTTTCGAGGTGACAAAAAATACCCATGGATGATTTTTAAATGTAAGAGCTGACTGCTGTGATTGCAGGAAGATAATGTTCTTCCAGGCTTGTTTCCAGTCTATTGTTTTACCAAACATTAATAATACCCATATGGCATTGAGTCTTTTGTTGCATCCTTGTATATCCATTTGACACAAACCCTACATTTGGACAAATATTTGTCATGAACAGGAGGTTATTCCTGATAATTTGAGAATGTAAATGCCAGTTAATTTCCCATTTATGAAATGTTTCTGTATTCTTCCAAATGTATGTAGAATGACATAATGACAAATACATTTGTAAATGAAAAAGGTGAAGTCTTCGCCTTTTCTTTTCCAGTTTTTGCTAAACCAATTTTTAGAGGACGAAATGAAAGCATACTAATAATAGTGGTCCAAATTTGGAAAGTTGAGTCAACCTAAATTTCTATCATGCATCACATCCTAAATGTGTGTGGCGAGATTACTGGACTCAAACATTCCTTCCTTCCTCAGTTGCCACTCTAGGCATCGCCCGTGTTGCAAATGCCTGAGACACCCATTGGTCCTGCTGGGATGCACAAATGCATGTTGCGGAAACAGAAAAGCAGAGTATGTATCACGGGCCAGTGGAGTGGATATTATGTGTTCATTAAGCGTAACAAGCCTTCCTCTTGTGTCCTGTGGCAGCAGCATCATGTCAGTGAACCCTCCGAGCAGCAACGACGCCTGCCTCAGCATCGTCCACAGCCTGATGTGCCACCGGCAAGGCGGAGAGAACGAGGGCTTTGCCAAGCGTGCCATCGAGAGTCTGGTGAAGAAGCTGAAGGAGAAGAAGGACGAGCTGGACTCGCTCATCACTGCCATCACCACCAACGGCGTCCATCCCAGCAAGTGTGTCACCATCCAGAGGACGCTGGACGGACGGCTGCAGGTCAGTCCACCTCCGTCATGCAACATTCAAACATGTATAGTGACTTTGTATTGGTCCACTCAGCTTTCACTGCTACACTACTTGCACTACTTATACTTTCTACCTTCTGTGCATGGTACAGCACATTTGCATGAAGATTTCTTGAATATTTGATGACAGTTAATTTCAGGTTCATATTTTATAGATAGGAATTAGGAATTTATACAATTTTAGGAATGTTACTTTTTGATTTGGATTGTTGTGGTCACTATTCAATTTCAAATTTAATTCAGTATTCATTATCAATTCACAATTCACAATTCATTGAAACAGTCCGTGCTGGTGTCTTTTTTGCAAGAATTTAGGCTGACCTTAATACCATTGTGCATGGTTCATATATTCAGAATATCTGAATATTCATTCCCAAAACAAAAATAATGCAAGGCATGTTTTATTTCACAATATATCCAGCAGGTGGCAGCATTCTATCAGTCATATACAGTACGCAGGCATACAAGGTGATGGCACAGATCAACTAAAATGGGTTGAGATACAGCTTACAAAAACGTTGATCATATTTTAGGGTGGGTTTGTTTAGGCTGCTGTGAAAGCTGTCAATCAAACTGTGGTGCGGATGAAACACCTGGACTGAAAAGGACGAGCACACTCTGGTGTAGTTTTGTTTGTGGTGTGAAAGCAAAGCAGACCAATCACAGGATTTTATCATAGTATATATTTTAGTACCAATTCAAAAGCTGAACCATTATTGAATCCATCAGCGGAAAATGAATTGTCAAGACAGTGATCTCCTTATCTGTAACATATAAATAAAAATATCCAAGATTGCAACAGTGGTAACAGGTATGCACATCAGAACAGGAGTGCTGCTCTATCAGAAAGTGAAAAAGAGTTCAAACAGACGTATGTCAAACAGTTACTCATTGAAAAGTCAGTGAAACTTAGTGACCACACAGTGACTATCCACCTGTAATATTATATATGTGACCACGAAACAGACCAGAACTGAAAGGAAACCATTGATCTTTTTATTTCTTATTTTTTATATTTAACATTTTTCCCATAGAGACACGCATTTATTACTCTCTTTATTCTCCCAATTCTTAAATCATAAATATTTCATATTTGTAAAAAAAAAATGAAGCTATCTTTATACCCATGACATCATCTCAGTGTAGCGTGTATGATACACAATGGTGCAAGATGGTGGAGACAGGGAAAAAGATGTGGGTATCCGTGGGCCACACAAGATGCAGAAGATAACCAAGAAAAGTAGTTTGGTCTATGTTTGGTGAGAAACTTTGATTGGAATGATTGGGCTCCAAACACAGTACCCAGTTAATACACAGGGTAGACTCCGTATCGTAACGCCAATCTTGGGTGGGCCCCTTTCCACCAGCACACAATCATTTCCACAAAAAGCTATGGAAATAGTTTTAGAGTTATCATTGAAACCTTCACACATCCATATAGGGCATCTTCAAGAGTTATCATTTTAAAAGGAAGCCTTGTATCTGACACCGGTCCAGTGCTGCAGCAAAGGGCAGTTGATTTTAAACACACAACAACATACATTTGTTATTTTATTATACTAACACTTACCTGATGGAATTCATCCTTCACAGCTGACACGATTTGCTGTTCCAACCCAAGTGCAATAGGGGTCAATGAAGCCATGGGTTTCTGCATTCAGAAAGCATGTGGTTGAACTCCACTGCTGCATTCCTTTTATATAAATGATTGTACTACTTATAATGACTTAGAATATGCCAATTTGCTGACGATTGGGTTAGTAACAAGATCATATGAATCAGCATAGAGGAGGGAGCTGTCTAATCTTGTGACCTGATGATGGAAAAGCCAAAGAGATGATAAGATTTCAGGAGAGGGGAAGGTGGGAAACTGCCTCTTGAAATCGCCAGGAAACCAGTTGAAATGTGAAAGAGTTTAAATTTCTTGGCACAATCTCTGTACACCTTAAATGGGACAGCAATGATCACAAAATCTTAAAGTTGGCTCATCAGAGATTATATTATTATCTGTGTGCTGTTATTACACTGTGGCAATGTCATTGAGTTGGACTAATTCAAATATGCTGCCTGACGTGTAAGTTGGACCAAAGGTCACTGATGAACAGGATGTGTAACAGAGGATAATGTGTATCAGCAAAGAGTTTAAACAGTATTTTCTTTTCACATTAATATTTCCTTTTACATTACAATCAATATCATAATGTTATTCAAATGATCATGCATTGTTCAAAGATGGGGCCCTGTGGGACTGGGGGTAGACTGGGCACAGTCTATGCATTCAGTTTCAGTACAGTGCCATCCTACCTGCAGGCGTAGGCCATGTTCAGATCGTTTTAACCCAGAGCCAAAAAATGCAGCCCGGCGTCGACACAGTGTGCATGCCAACACAGCAAGAAAACACAGCGTCAGCCGAAAAGTTCAACCTTTTGTCAGACCGCAACGTGCCATCATCTGGTAAGGCACTGCGTTGGCCAATCATATACGCACACATTCCTGGTAGATTACTTTGTAATGTGAACGCTGTATTTCTACTATTACTTTGCAATTGTCAAGCCAAGTCAAGTCAATATTATTTATACAGCCCAATATCACAAATTTGCCTCAAGGGGCTTTACAGTCTGTACAGCATACTGCTGTCCTTAGACCCTCAATTCAGATGAGGAAAAACTCCCCAAAAACCCTTTAACAGGGAAAAAATGTTAGAAAGCTCAGGAAGAGCAACAGAGGAGGGATCCCTCTCCCAGGACGGACAGGAAATAGATGTGGTGTGTACAGAACAGACCAACATAGCAAAATTAGTCTGGACATTCAGGATGACAAAATTATAAATAGACTGTAAACATATATGAAGAATATAAATTCAGGAGGACGTCATGTACACAAGGGAGAGAGAGACACAAACAGAGGCTAGAACTCCTGGAGGACGAAGATCCAGATCCAGAACATCTGGAATGAGGCACCGACAGCCAGGAGAGATAATGTCCTGAGTAAAGGGCCAATTGGCATTTTATGCAATTAGAAGAACATTTTACAAAATAGATATACCAATTAGAATTTGGACTAAAATATTTGACAGTGTAATCCAACCAGTCACCCTTTTTGGTAGTGAAATTTGGGTTGATAGATGGGACAAGCATCCCATAGAGACCCTGCATGCAGAATTCTGTAGGTCCATATTAAACATCCAAAGAAAAACACCAACCAATGCATGCAGGGCAGAATTAGACCATTACCCACTGATTATTAACGTTAAAAAAAGAAGACTTACATTTTGGTTACATTTCAAACTGAGACACTCTGAGATTTCAGGCACTACAAACCCAAAAACGGAATCCCCAAAAGAGTACCTTCTGCCAGCTGGTCCTGAGACTTACTGATCAAATAACACCCAATACTGTTCAACCTCAGACCAACACTGCTTTCCAGCCACGGATCAGAGTAAACCAAATTATTAAATTAACAAAAGATGCCTATCTGGAACACTGGACCAATCAAACCAAAACTCAAAACAAACTGAACTGCTATCTGACCCTAAACCATGAATACAGATTGGCAGAGTATCTCTTTACTGTCAGAGACAGATCCTGACCAGATCCACACTCAGTGACCACAGTTTAGCCATAGAAAGAGGATAACACAAGAAGTCCTGGCTACCAACAGAGGAAAGAATCTGTGGTCACTGCACGACATGTGAGGCAGAGACAGAGATGCACTTCCTCTTAAAATGTGACAGATATAATCATATCAGAGTAGAATACTTCAATTCAATGCAATTCAATTCAATTCAGTTTTATTTACTTACTACTTTAATTATTTGTTAATCCCAAACTTTACAGAGCTAGATGATAGTGAAAAGCAACAGATTGTATTAGGAGAAGGACCTACAGCAGACTGAGCTGCACAATATGTGACTGCATGTCACAAACTGAGGGACACATAATTAAATCACTGAATATAACAGTATAAAAGTATCTTGACATAGCCTATCACGCACACACACACACACACACACACACGCACGCACACAAAACATGTGTACATATATGTATGTATGTTCTGCTATTTTCTTGATTTTATGAATTGCTTTTTTATTTTTAATCTCATTATTACCTGATGCTTTGGCAATATTGTCTTTGTTACATCAACACACACACACACACACTTCTCACACATCTCACATATGTGTATATAAGTTTTCTGCTATTTTCTTGATTTTATGAATTGTACCTTTTTTGATTATTATTATTTTTTTGATATCATTATGACACTTTAGCAATATTGTCTTTGTTACATTCATGCCAATAAAGCATATTGAATTGAATTGAGAGGGAGAGAGAGAGAGAGGGAGGGAGGGAGGGAGAGGGAGGCACACAGCTTGGGCGACTTTTCTCCATTGTCAGTCTACAAACCTGTATCCATTCCAGTCCCTGACACTGTGATGTGTGCTTCACACACATTGTGCAAATATTCCCTCATATAGAGAAAAAAGCTAACTCATGCACACTTTGATGAACAATGACCTGACCAGTCTGATGGGCTCCAGTCGGTGGACACTGGTGTTTTTCTCCTGTTGCTCTTGGTCGCTGTAACAAAACCACTTTTCCATCAGCCTGTTGTCTCTCTATATGTCTCACATTAAAGTAGAAAGTGCAGTGGCCATTTTCAGCATGTATTTAATTGTAGGGAATGCCGTGTGACCAAATCACAGAGTAACATACGTAGTGCTGAGAAGACAGACGGAGCTTGGATGTAGTAGCTTTAAAAAGTGTGACAGTGTTTGGAGTAGGACAGAGGATATAGGAACTGTTGTAACACTGCTGTGCTCTCTCCTCAGGTGGCAGGGAGGAAAGGTTTTCCTCATGTGATTTATGCACGGCTGTGGCGCTGGCCTGACCTCCACAAAAATGAACTCAAGCATGTCAAGTTCTGCCAGTACGCCTTTGACCTCAAGTATGATAATGTGTGTGTCAACCCCTACCATTATGAGCGGGTGGTGTCACCAGGCATCGGTAGGTCAGCTTCATACTTAAAAGGTTTCACAGTCTCTGTGCTAAAAGTGTACAGTATTTTTATCACTGTCAAATATTTGTAAGCATAGTTCAACACACTTTATAAATGTTGGAGTGAGCATGTTACTGGTGTTTCATTTCATGTTCTTTGTGTTTTCTCTTGCAGTTGGTCTCAGCCTTCAAAATACGGGTGAGTTCCATTCTACAGCACCACATCATGATTCAAAGGATACTGCAAAGTTAGAATGGTACCACTTCCATTTCTTGGTTCCCATGTGATCAAACTGTCAGACATGTTGACCACCCTGTGCAACAGTTTGAATGCAGTCCTAGCATTTGTTACAGTTAGTTTTTGGCTGGACTGCAGCAAAGTGTGGCCAGCCCTATAAATGGGAATGGGAATAAGTCTGTGACTTACTGAGTGATGAAGTTACACCATTGCTCAGTCGAGTGTTGGAGTTTCCCCATTGGCCGCTGCTCTTTCAAAATGAATAGGCGCGATTGTTAGTTACGATGACAAGATGACAAGCAAACAACTTTTAAAATGCTCTGAATGGAGTTTGAAATGATCAGGGCTAGTGACTTGGTTCATAGTAGAGTACAACCGATAGCTGCAATCAAGTAACACACATCAAGTAACACACATATTTTAAGAACTTACCAGGTAGTCCAACTTCCTCGCTTACATTTCTCCAAGCAATCTTTTTTTTCTGGTCTTCATAATAATGAAGTAGTATCATAGAGCTCTGGATGCCCACAGGTGGCTATTTTCTCCTCCATTTCTGATTCAACGTTAGGACATCAGGAGGAGACTCAAGCGCTGATAGGCTTTCGCGACACAGTGTCATGCAAATGTATATGTTGCGTAATTTGTGTGGCCCGGCGCAAATTGCAACTGCATTTATAACAGTTTTTTACTCAAACGTAGCTTAACCATGTCATGTGATATTCTACTTCAGTACACTTTGAGAACAAATATTACTGGGGCCACTACAGAAAATTGCAGATGAACATTTAATATCCAGTAATTCACATTATAGACATTACCACTGGCTATCCATGTAACATTTTGGCCAAAATATAGCACATTGACCACACACGGCCCAGCCATATTCTAGGTTTCCACCTAGTCTTGTTTTCGGATCAAAGGTCAAATGGTGTGATTGCTATTAAGAGAACATGCACAAGGTTAAGGGAGCAAGTAGTGGGCATTCTACACACAATAAAACACAAAGTGTGGCAATGTCCTCTAAGTGACTGTATTCAAATAATTTCAGTTTAGTTTTATTTATACAGCACCAAATCATAACAAAGTTATCTCAGGCACTTTTTCATATAGAGCAGGTCTAGACCGCACTCTTTATATTTACAGAGACCCAACCATTCCCACCATAAGCAAGCACTAGGCGACAGTGGCAAGGAAAAACTCCCTTTTAACAGGCAGAAACCTCGAGCAGAACTAGGCTCTGGGTAGGTGGTCATCTGCCTCAACCAGTTGGGTTGAGAGAGACAGACAGAGAGAGAGAGAGAGAATAAAAATAATACTAATAACAATATAATAATAGTAATACTAATAATAAAATTAATAACAATAATAGCAGCAGCAGCTGTTGAGCAGGAAGGAGGGGCAGCAGGTGGCCGCAACCATAGATCCAGACTCTACAGCTCCGGAGACAGAAATACCTGCAGAAAGCAACAGAAGGAGAAAGAGAGAGGAGAGAAAGCACACAACTACAGGAAAGGGAAGCAGTCGAGTTAGTAACAAGCATTAATGGGATAAGAGTGTGTACAGATGGAGAGGGAGAGGAGGAGAGAGGAGCTCAGTGCATCATGGGAAGTCTCCCAGCAGTCTAGGCCTATAGCAGCACAGCTAAGGGATGGTTCAGGGCTCACCTGAGCCAGCCCTCCTATAAGCTTTATCAAAGACGAAAGTATGAAATATGATCTCTTTTTCTGGTTCTTGTCAGTACATGTGCCACAGCATTCTGGATCGACTGGAGAGTCTTAAGGGACTTATTGGGGCAGCCTGATATAGGGAGCAATAATCCAGCCTAGACATAACATATGCATGGACTAGTTTTTCTGCATCTTTTTGAGAAAGGATGTGCCTGATTTTTGCAATGTTACGTAAGTGAAAAAAGGCAGTCCTTGAGGTTTGTTTTATGTGGGAGTTAAAGGACATATCCTGATCAAAGATAACTCCAAGTTCCTTATGGTGGTGCTGGAGGCGAGAGAAACTATATCTTTAGATAATGTGTTTCAGAGGTGTTTGGGGCCAAGTGCAATAACATCAGTTTTGTCTGAGTTTAACATGAGAAAATTGCAGGTCATCCAGGTTTTTATTTCCTCAAGGCATGCTTGAAGTTTAACTATTTGATTGGTTTCATATGGCTTGATCGATAAATATAATTGAGTATCATCTGCATAACAATGAAAATTTGTGGAGTGCTTCCTAATAATATTGCCTTATATACAGTATAAGGGGAATAGAATTGGTCCAAACACAGAACCTTGTGGAACTCTAACTAACTAACTTTGGCGTGCATAGAGAAGTCATCGTTAACATGTACAAACTGATATCATTCTGATAAATAGAACTTAAACCAGTGTAGTGCTGTGCCTTTAATGCCAATTAAATGTTTCACTCTCTGTAATAGGATGTGACGGTCAATGGTATGAATGCAGCACTAAGATCTAACAAGACAAGTAGAGACAAGTCCTTTGTCTGATGCAATTAGAAGGTCATTTGTAACTTTCACCAGTGCTGTCTCTGTGCTATGATGCACTCTAAATCCTGACTGAAAATCCTCAAATAACTTAATGTTGTGTAGAAAGTCACACAACTGACTGGGCGACTGCTTTCTCAAGGATCTTAGAGAGAAAGGAAGTTGAAGTTAGTTGATGAAGTTTGATGAAAAAGCAGTCTAAATGTAAATCAGGTTTTACAGCTGTTTCTAAGATTCCTGTGTTTGAAGATATGTCGGTACCGGCTGAGGGCAGGAGGTGCTGAATTTTGTCTCTAATAGTTCAAATGTTGTCATTGAAGAAGCTCATGAAGTCATTACTACTGAGATCTATAGGAATACATGGCTCAATAGAGCTGTGACTCTCTGTCAGTCTGGCTACAGTGCTGAACAGAAACCTGGGTTTGTTCTTATTTTCCTCTATTAATGACGAGTAATAGGCTGCTCTGGCATTATGGAGGGACTTCCTATAAGACTATCTTGCCAGACTAAATGTGATTCTTCCAGATTGGTGGAATGCCATTTCCTATCAAGTTTTAGCGATGTTTGTTTTAGTTTGCGGGTTTGCGGGTTATACCATGGAGCTAACCTCCTCTGTTTTATTATCTTCTTTTTTAGAGGGGCGATAGAGTCAAGTGTTATTCGTAGTGAGTAACTTGTGGGTTTGGGGGCAAGAACAAGGTCAAGGGTGTGGTTAAAACAGTGAGTGGGTTTATGTACACTCTGACAGAAGCCAATCGAATCTAATAATGACATAAACACAGCACTAAGGCTATCATTTTCTATATCCACATGAATATTAAAATCACCTACAATAATTACTTTATCTCTTTTAAGGACTAAACCTGATAAGAACTCTGAGAATTCAGATAAAAAATCGGAATATGGTCCAGGAGCTCGGTACACTATAACACATAGAATTGGCTGTAGTGTTTTCCAGGTTGGTTATGAAAGACTAAGAACAAGGCTTTCGAATGAGTTATAATTTAGCTTTAGGGCTTGAGTCGAAGATGGCTGCAACTCCACCTCCTCAGCCTGTGCCTCGAGGAATGTGACTATTGATGTGACTGGGAGGAGTGGATTCATTTAGGCTAACATATTCATCATGACACAGCCAGATTTCAGTAAAACAAAATACAGTATATACTGTAGTTTAGAGTGGCTAGCCAGCCGAGTGCAGCCTAGCAGGAATGTTGTGGCAAATATGGAGAATGAGGAGGCTCTACTAAATGCAGGGGGAGTTCAAGCTAAAGCCCCTTTCACACATGCACCTCGTTACATAACTGTGTCTGCAGCTTGCATGTTGCTCTAATGTGAATAAGCACTCGAGTCACTTTTATGCATCGACTGCAGTCTTACTAGGTCGGACCTACTAAGTTCAAGTCTGAACTGAATGCTGTCATAACATGAAGACTACAGTAGCAGTCTAAAGGTTAAATAGTATCATCCTTTATGCACAAAGAAAATATCATTATCTCATGTCAGATAAAAAAAATGATTTTTTCCGGCATTGGTGCAGGAAAAAGGAGATAAATAAAATGAAATAAAAAAATACTTTAAATACAGCATGTAGGGAAATATGAATTAAAAGAGAGTCAACTCAACGTATTTCTATTATTGTTGGATATTATAAAATAGGCAGCAGAATTGATGAGGATTTCTCAAAGGATTCGCTGTCAAAAGAGGGGGGAAGAGTTTCTTACTCTTCCCATGGTCATTAATTAATCCTTCAATGGCTATAGTGACTTGACTTGACCAAACAAGAAAACCTATAAGCCACTGAGGGGCTGCTATACCGGAGTTGGCCTGATTGACGCGTCCTCTTGTGAACCATCGTTCAATAATTCACATTTCCAAACTGTTGTGTAGCCAAACATTAAGTGAGTTTATTTCTTTACCATATAGGGTTTATACCGTGAAGACGGCGATCCATAAGCACTTTTATCGACAACTTAAATACAAAGAAGCAAAAGGTCACACTACATCCGACGGTCAAAAACTGTGTGCTTCCTCCGGTAACCAACACACCTGCTGTGTGATTACTGCGTCATCATGTTATACCTTTCCCCAATCTCCACACACCACCAACTGTGCAACCAGGGAATTACCACAAGTGAACATATTCATATACACACATAATAATACAAACAATACAATGATGGCTCCAACACAACGGCCCCTAATTGTTGATGTCAGGCAGACATAACAATTACCTTCAAATTCAATTAACACAAGGAGCCAAATGTAGGTACCATGTATAAACGTAACTTTGTTTGAGTCAAGATACATTATTTGACTGCCAACCCAATTAGCTTGTAGCCTCTTGCAAAAGACAAAGCTTAGTTACGGGTCTTTCTAGGATGTTTGTCTTTGTCTGTAGACGCACGGAGCGCACTAAATCTTTTCTGTCTGGGAAGGTTTCCAGAACTCTGCCGAGCAGCCAAGAGCCACGAGGAGCTGCGGAGTCGACCACAACAACAAATGTCCCCAGGAACAAAACTTCTTCTCTCTTGGTTCCACTTCTGACGTTCTTGGAGCAAAGGGAGGTACTCCTGTACCCATCTTTTCCAAAAAAACTCTGCAATGTACTGAACTTGTCTCCATCTCCTTTTCACATACAGATCTTGTTTTCTGAATAGTCCAGGTGTTAAGACAGGTTTACCTTTCATAAGTAGAATGTGATTGGGAGTGAGGGGTTCGAGGTCGTTGGGATCATCAGAGAGTTTGGTGATGGGGCGGTCGTTTAGTATGGCGTCCATCATCATCCAGAGTTTGCAGATGCAAAACAGAACTGAGAACCTTCCGGATCATGCGGATGACCCGTTCCCATACACCACCATGATGTGATCCTGTAGGTGGGTTAAAACTCCACTGAATACCATCTTGAAGTAAAACTCCACGTATCTGGTGGTGATCCAAAGATGCAATAGCCTCCCTCAGCTCCCTTTCTGCTCCAACAAAGTTTGTGCCATTGCATCCGTGTCCAAGGATGGTGCCACTTCCAAATGGACAGCTCTACTTGCCAGGCAGGTAAAGATCACACCATAACGCTTACAAAGAGTTCGACCTCTCTTGACTTCGATTGGCCCGAAGTAGTCTACTCCTACGTTTGTGAAAGGAGGGAGATCAGGTACAATCCTTTCCTTCGGTAGATCAGACATTTTTTGTTCACCTACCTTTCCACTATAGCGCCTGCAGAAGCAGCACTGTGATATAATTTTTCTCGCAGCTGAATTGGCATTTGTAATCCAAAACCTCTTACGCAGCTTTGACAGTGTGTGATTTCTTCCGCTGTGACCCAATTGTTGGTGAATGTGCGTGGAGATGTATTGATCTTTCAACAGAATGAGTGGATGCTTTGTTTCTTCAGACATTGCTGCTTTACTCAGTCGCCCTCCCACTCTCACGAGTCCCTGCTCCAAGCGTGGGTCTAGTTTGTAGATGACACTGTCTCTTGCCACAGATTTTCCAGCTGATAATGCAGCAATTTCTTCCTTAAACCTTTGCTGCTGGCTGTAGCGAATGATGGAAAGTTCAGCCTCCAAGAGATCATCTGGTGACAAGGTCTGACCTCCTAATGCACCTTTGGTCTTATCCATCTTCGACTGTAATTGGCTGGATGAACCATTTACCTCCTTTCTGTGGCCATCCAAACCCTGCAACTCCTTCCTCCTTTGACTTAACTCCCGAAGAGTCCTCTTCAACTTAAGAAGCCATGCAACCGCGATCTTAAGTCTCCTCCAATCTGAGAAGTAAGCAATGAGTTGGTCCACAGCATTAGGAAAGTCCTTAATGATGATTGCATTCACCGTGACATCTTTCTTGACTTCTGGATCGTCGCAACCAATGGTGGCTTCTGTTGTATATGTAGGCCAATACTTTTCTGGCTTGGAGAGAAACTTTGGGCCCTCAATCCATCTACCACCATTCAGCAAGTTTTCCACTTTCATACCTCTGGATGCTTCATCGGCAGGGTTGTCCTTAGTATTAACATACCTCCATTGGGAGACGTGGGTAGCATCTCTAATGGTCGACACCCTATTTGCCACAAATGTATGAAAGCGTTTGTCCTCATTTTTAATGTACTTAAGCACTGATGTGCTATCTGTCCAGAATGTTGACTGATCCAATGGCAGTTGCAACTCTGCTCTCAACATCTGATCCACCCGGACAGCAAGAACGGCAGCTGTCAGCTCCAGACGTGGAATGGTTATCTGTTTTAGGGAGGTGACTCTTGCTTTACCAAGCAGGAAGGAGACATGAACACTGCTAGGTAACAGTGCCAAATCCACCTTCACTAGCGTCAGAAAAATGATGCAGTTGTGCAAGAGTGGGCTGTCCAAAGTCTTTGGGCTTAATGCATCTCTTGATTTTGAATGACACCATGCTTTCCAGGTCTTCCAACCACCTTGTCCACTGGTGTCTAATGTCTTCGGGTATATTGTCGTCCCATCCACAACTTCTTCTACAGAGTTCTTGCAACATGACTTTGGCAGGCAGTGTTATTGGTGCGAGGAAACCCAAGGGATCGTAAACTGAACTGATTACAGACAACATTCCTCGCCTGGTATGAGGTTGTTCCTTCATCACCATTTTAAATTTAAATGAGTCAGTCTTCCCACACCACTGTAGCCCAAGGGCTCTCTCGACTGGAAGCTCATCTCTATCTAAGTCCAGTTCCTTCAAGTCTTTAGCCCTGTGCTCCTCTGCAATGCTCTGCAACACTGCCCGGCTGTTGCTGGTCCATTTTGTCAGAGTGAAGCCTCCTCTCTGGCAAATATCTGTAAGAGCCTTGACCATAAGAACTGCTTCCTCTTCTGAGGGCAGGCTCTTCAAACAGTCATCCACATAAAAGTTTCGCCTGACTGTTTCGACCACCTGTGCTGCAAAGTTGATACCATTGTCCTCAGCTGTTTTGTGCATAGCTAGCACAACTTGGGGATGACACAGCCCCAAACAAATGAACAGCCATCCGATACTCCACAAAATCTTGACTCACATTGCCTTCAGGCCACCACAAGAAGCGAAGAAAGTCTTTGTCTTCTTCTGCAACCTTGACCTGATAGAACATAGTCTGTATGTCTCCCATGAATGCCACAGGTTCCTGTCTGAATCTTGTAAGGACTCCAAGCAATGAACTAGTGAGGTTAGGGCCCTGCAACAATTGGCTGTTCAGTGAGGTCCCTTTAAATTCGGCTCCACAGTCGAAAACCACACGCAAACTGCTCTTCCTTGGATGATGTACACCATGGTGAGGAATGTACCAGACCTTTCCATTTCCACGATTCAGCTGATGCTGGGGCACTTCCTCTGCATAGCCTTTCTTGATGACATCAGTGATGAAGCTGGTGTATTCCTAATGAAATAGTTCATCCTTCTCGAACTTTCTTTTTAATCCCAGTAGTCTTTGCTTGACCATACAGAGATTGTTGGGAAGGGTGAGCTGGTCTTTCCTAAAGGGCATTTGCAGGCTATA
This sequence comes from Macquaria ambigua, assembly GCA_008360985.2. Taxonomy (NCBI): domain Eukaryota; kingdom Metazoa; phylum Chordata; class Actinopteri; order Centrarchiformes; family Percichthyidae; genus Macquaria; species Macquaria ambigua. Next base: position 67,594 of record VMKM01001995.1, on the reverse strand, counting down.
GTGTCCATCCTGAAGCTGTACAGATTTTTCCATAATCTCCAAGAACCTGATGTCTTCTCTTGACATTCCCTTTTCTTCTGAACTCCTTTCATTGAAGTCATGATTGTATTGGTTGCACAGCATTTCCTCCAGCTTACATACGGAGATCCTGTTGACAGTAGCCACAGGAAGCCCTGTTTTGGGACTAGTGTTATCTCCTTCTCGAAGGGGACCATTAACCACCCAACCTAATACAGTCCTTACTGCATATGGGCCATTTCCACGGCTGTTGACAACCTCCCAAGGTTCCAGTACCTTGGGGGCAATGGTTCCAATCAACAAGTCAACATTGGCCTCTATACGGGGAATCTGAACATCAGAAAGGTATGACCACTTTGCCAGCTCTTCCTGTGTGACAATGTTGTTGGTGGTCACAGGCATTTTCTTTTGTGTGAGAACTTCTGGGAGACTGTAATAGAAATTAGTGTCGAGACCAGACACCTCCAAACCTTTCAGGGTGTTAGTTGAAACAACCTTTTCCTGTCCCATAGTGCGCAAGAGGAAGTTGGTTCTTCTACCAGTTACATTCAGCTCTTGCATGAGGTACTCTGAACAGAAGGTAGCTGAACTGCCAGGATCCAGAAATGCATATGTTTGGAGAATCTTGTCTCCCTTGGTGGACTTAACCTGGACTGGTAAAATGGACAGAATGCAGTCATCCCTTCCAGCCCCTGTATGACCACAAGTTTCTGATGAAGCTGGTGTGACACGTGATGTTTCCTTGGATTGTTCGATGTCTGTGCTGGCTCTACTGTTCTTAGTGATATGAAGCACACTGGGATGATTTTGACCACAAACTTTGCAAGTTAAGCGCCTGTCGCAATCCCTGCTCATGTGTCCTAGACACAGGCAGCCAAAACAAATTCCTTTCTCCTTTAGAAAGAGAATTTTGTCCCAATGCTTCTTCACTTTAGGAGAATTAAATGTGGACTCTTAAACATTAGATCTCTCTCATCTAAAGCTGTTCTAGTGAACGATCTAATATCAGATCATAATATTGATTTATTCTGTCTCACTGAAACCTGGCTGTGTCAGGATGAATATGTTAGCCTAAATGAATCCACTCCCCCCAGTCACATTAATACTCACATTCCTCGAGGCACAGGCCGAGGAGGTGGAGTTGCAGCCATCTTCGACTCAAGCCTATTAATCAAACCTAAACCTAAACTAAATTATAACTCGTTCAAAAGCCTTGTTCTTAGTCTTTCACACCCAACCTGGAAAACACTACAGCCAATTCTATTTGTTATAGTGTACCGAGCTCCTGGACCGTATTCTGAATTTTTATCTGAATTCTCAGAGTTCTTATCAGGTTTAGTCCTTAAAACAGATAAAATAATTATTGTAGGTGATTTTAATATTCATGTGGATGTAGGAAATGATAGCCTTAGTGCTGCGTTTATCTCATTATTAGATTCAATTGGCTTCTGTCAGAGTGTACATAAACCCACTCACTGTTTTAACCACACCCTCGACCTTGTTCTTGTCTATGGCATAGAAATTGAACATCTAATAGTCTTTCCACAGAATTCTTTTTTATCAGACCATTTTTTATTAACTTTTGAATTCCTATTACTGGACTACACGCCATTAGGCAAACATTCCTACACTAGATGTCTATCTGATGGTGCTGTAGCTAAATTTAAGGAAGTGATTCCATCGGCATTTAATTCAGTTCCATGTCTCAATGTAACAGATGACTCCTATGCTAACTTTAGTCCCTCCCAAATTGATCATCTTGTTGATAGTGTTGCAGGCTCACTACGAATAACACTCGACTCTATCGCCCCTCTAAAAAAGAAGATAATAAAACAGAGGAGGTTAGCTCCATGGTATAACCCGCAAACTAAAACAAACATCAAGAAAACTTGAAAGGAAATGGCGTTTCACCAATCTGGAAGAATCACGTTTAGCCTGGCAAGATAGTCTTAAAATTTATAGGAAGGCCCTCCGTAATGCCAGAGCAGCCTACTACTCATCATTAATAGAGGAAAATAAGAACAACCCCAGGTTTCTGTTCAGCACTGTAGCCAGGCTGACAGAGAGTCACAGCTCTGTTGAGCCATGTATTCCTATAGACCTCAGTAGTAACGACTTCATGAGCTTCTTTAATGATAAAATTCTAACTATTAGAGACAAAATTCAGCACCTCCTGCCCTCAGTTGGTACTGACTTATCTTCAAACACAGGAACCTTAGAAACAACTGTAAAACCTGATGTACATTTAGACTGCTTTTCTCCCATCAACCTTAATCAGCTAACTTCCATGATTTCCTCATCTAAGCCATCAACGTGTCTCTTAGACCCCGTCCCAACTAGGCTGCTTAAAGAAATTTTACCCTTAGTTAGCATTTCTTTACTAGATATGATCAATCTGTCCTTATTAAAAGGCTATGTGCCACAGTCCTTTAAAGTAGCTGTAATTAAACCTCTTCTTAAAAAGCCCACTCTTGATCCAGGGGTTTTGTCAAATTATAGACCTATATCTAACCCTCCTTTTCTCTCTAAGATCCTTGAGAAAGAAGTCGCCAATCAGTTGTGTGACTTTCTACACAACAATAAGCTGTTTGAGGATTTTCAGTCAGGATTTAGAGACAGCACTAGTGAAAGTTACAAATGACCTTCTAATTGCATCTGACAAAGGACTTGTTTCTGTACTTGTCTTACTAGATCTTAGTGCCGCATTTGATACCATTGACCATCACATTCTATTACAGAGACTAGAACATTTAATTGGCATTAAAGGCACCGCACTAAGCTGGTTTAAATCCTATTTATCAGATCGATATCAGTTTGTACATGTTACTGATGAATCCTCTATGCACACCAAAGTTAGTCACGGAGTTCCACAAGGTTCTGTGCTTGGACCGATTCTGTTTACCTTGTATATGCTTCCTTTGGGCAATATTATTAGGAAGCACTCCATAAATTTTCATTGTTATGCAGATGATACCCAATTATATTTATCGATCAAGCCAGATGAAACTAATCAATTAGCTAAACTTCAAGCATGCCTGAAGGACATAAAAACCTGGATGACCTGCGATTTTCTAAACTCAGACAAAACTGGTTTCTCTAGATGGCATTGCCCTGGCCTCCAGCGACACCGTAAGGAATCTTGGAGTTATCTTTGATCAGGATATGTCCTTTAACTCCCACATAAAACAAACTTCAAGAACTGCCTTTTTTCACTTACGTAACATTGCAAAAATCAGGCACATCCTGTCTCAAACAGATGCAGAAAAACTAGTTCATGCATTTGTTACGTCTAGGCTGGATTATTGCAACTCTCTATTAACAGGCTGCCCCAATAAGTCCCTTAAGACTCTCCAGCTGATCCAGAATGCTGCAGCACGTTTACTGACAAGAACCAGGAAAAGAGATCATATTTCTCCAATATTAGCTTCTCTTCACTGGCTCCCTGTAAAATCCAGAATAGAATTTAAAATCCTTCTCCTTACCTTCAAAGCCCTAAATGGTCAGGCACCATCATATCTTGAAGAGCTCATAGTACCATATTACCCCACTAGAGCACTGCGCTCCCAGAATGCAGGGTTCCTTGTGGTTCCTAGAGTCTCTAAAAGTAGAATGGGAGCCAGAGCCTTCAGCTATCAAGCTCCTCTCCTGTGGAACCAGATCCCAGTTTGTGTACGGGAGGCGGACAACCTCCTCACATTTTAAGAGTAGGCTTAAGACTTTCCTCTTTGATAAAGCTTATAGTAGGGCTGACTCAGGTGAGCCCTGAGCCACCCCTTAGTTATGCTGCTATAGGCCTAGACTGCCGGGAGACTTCCTATGATGCACCGAGCTCCTCTCTCCTCCTCTTCCTCTCCATCTGTACGCCCTCATATCCATCAATGCTTGTTACTAATTCAACTTCTTCCCGTAGTTGTGTGCTTTCTCTCCCCTTTCTCTCTCCTTCTGTTGCTTTCTGCAGGTGTTTCTGCCTCCGGAGCTGTAGAGTCTGGATCTATGGTTGCGGCCACCTGCTGCCCCCGTGTTACTGCTCTGCACCCGCTGCTGCAGTTGCTGTTGCTATTATTATTAGTATTGCTGCTATAATGTTGCTCTTGGTGTTGTTTCTGTTGGTGTTAACATCCATACCATTACCACAACCATTGCGGTACATCTCTGTGTGGAACTGTGTTGTGCTGCTGTATGTTCTCTTTCCTCCTGCTCTCTCTCTCCCGCTCCCCCCGTCCCCCTTCAACCCAACCGGTCGAGGCAGATGACCGCCCACCTAGAGCCTGGTTCTGCTCGAGGTTTCTACCTGTTAAAAGGGAGTTTTGCCACTGTCGCATAGTGCTTGCTCATGGTGGGAAATGTTGGGTCTCTGTAAATATAAAGAGTCGGTCTAGACTTGCTCTACTCGAAAAAGTGCCCTGAGATAACTTTGTTATGATATGGCGCTATATAAATAAAACTGAATTGAATTGAAATTGAACTTTAAGCTGCGGACACTCTTCCAAAGAGTGACCTCGAGAGCAGCACACACACACGCGGTTAGACTTCTCCACAGAATCGTGCCTTTTTGGAACCGAGCATGAACCTTTGGATTCCTTAGTAGCGTCAACCATTGTAACGGTAGTAGCAAAGCTGTTACCTCTAACTCTGCTGAACTTGGGCTGAGACTTGCACTTAACACTTAACACTCCTTAATCCAGCTGAACCAAATGAAGGGTCCTGGATGCTCCCAAAGAGTGGGTCAGAAATGATCTTAACTTGACGTTCGATGAATATGACAAGATCTTTAAACAGAACTCTGCGATTAGATCTCTCCATTACATCGTGCGCTGTTCTCCATTTTTCTCTGAGTTTGAATGGCAACTTTGCCATGATCATTCTCATGTTTGTTGGCATGTCTAGTTCTTGCATATATTGAAGCTCCTCCATTACGTTGCAACAACCCCGCAAAAATAGAGAATAGGCTTGTACTGCCTTCACATCCTCTGACTTTACTGCAGACCAAGCCAGGGCATTCTCTATATAAGTTGCTGCAATCTTGTACTCATTTCCGAAGTGTTCTCGTAGAAGCCAATGTGTAACCTCTGTCAGAGCTCATGTGCTGACAGCTCCTCACCAGTTCTCTTGGCTGTCCACTTGTAAACTGCTCCAAAAAGTATAAGCAGTCTGCTTTGTTAGCTTTTGATTCCACACCATGCTCAAATGCTCTGATGAAGCTTCTGTACTGAAGAGGATCCCCGTGAAATACTGGGATATCCCTAGATGGTAAAGACATTGAGCATTGTTGTTGTTACGTAACCTATATCAACACCTATATCTTAATGACAAGAAGCCATCACTGTAACTGATAGATGAAGCCAGTAGTAAAACATATTCCATGTTTGAAAAGGAAAACTGCAATAGCAGTGTGTTCTGGAGATGCAGCGTGCTCACTAACAATAGTAACATCACTTCAGTTTGCACAGCAAGCTTTATTATCAGTTTAACACTATCACCAGATTGGTCTTAGGGATGCATGCCCCTCTAACCACGTAGCAATTTTAATCCAAATAGTTCTGACATTTATTGTGCACTTGATGAAAATGTTTTTCATGGTAGGATAGGTTCTGCCTACTTCCCTATCCATCCAAATGTTTCTAATACTAATCATCAGAGACACATACATGTGGTGCCGTGAAGTCTCTGCTGAGCATGTTTCATTTATAGCAACGTAACTTTACATCATGTAGAGACAAGCTGAGAAAACCAATTGAAAGGGCTGATATGGGACACAACATCACATTTATGTCTGTAGACCATTGAAAGATATGTTTCAAACTGAATTATGAATATTGTCAGTGATCTACAGACTTTCAGTTGAGTTAAATCAGTCTGTATTATAGTTTTGTTTCTGCTGTATTTGCTGCTGTGTGTACAAAAAATGAAACCATACTTTTTCAACCTTGTGTTTGAGTGATTATCACTAAGGATTTGTACATTTTAATGGGCGCCCGTGTCACAGGTCTGATGGCCTTTGTTTTATTAGATTGTTGGAATGTAATTGCCTGAGCACCAATGATGTTTAGGGGCTTCAGGGCTTTAAATGTTGTGATGACTTGATTCAGTATGCTTATGTCCCACACTCATATCACTGTCAAGGAGTCTTGCCTTCAGATTCAGCACACGGTGGAGTCTTCCACCTGACCTAACCTCCTTCTGCCTGCTGCAGCAGCACCAGGCGGGCTAATCAAAGAGGAATACATCCACGACTGTATACAGATGGACCTCCCACCCGGCATACCTCTGTCTGACCACCAAGTGGCCCTAAAGCTGCCCCCTCCAGACCACTATGGCCAGCCCTTGCCTCCCTCACAGCTGTCTTCTGAGCCACATGGACCCCCACCTATCACCAGATACACTAACCTGCCTGTCTCATCCAAAGGTCAGCTGTTCATTATCTGCTGTCTGTGGTCATTATTGAATGGTTAAAGATAAATGTGTTGTGTGGGCTGGGAGAAGCTGCTCACGCTTTTATATCGAGGAGTTGATGAATGCCTTTGGGACAAAACACTGCTGACAGCTGCAGCTACTTGATTGGAATTTGGGCTCTCAAACACAAGTCAGATACTTGAAGTCAGGTCTGATGTGTTCCTCTGCTCTCCTTCCAGTAGCCAGCTCTGGCTCCATGCTACCGCTGCAGGGCGGTCACGGTGACGGCCGGCTCCAAACTGCATCTCCACAGGCTCAAGTCATGACCCCGGCACCGCGACCTCCAACCCCAACCCAACCCACCCCTCAGCAACAGGCTGTCCAGCAACCCTCACAGCCCCCCCACCCACAACAACCCTCCCTACCTCCTTCTCACTCGCATGGACAGAACGGATACAGCAGCAATAAGCACTCTCAGAGCCAGGCTGCCTTCCACAGTGAGTTCACACATACACTACATGCATATATATATATATATATATATATATGTGTGTGTGTGTGTGTGTGTGTGTGTGTGTGTGTGAATATTGTTCAATATCAATATTTAGTTTTGCTTTCTAGGGTTTGGGAAACAATTGCAAAATAATTCATGATTAAACGTATATATATGAACAAAAATAACAGGATAATCTTCATCAGCATTTATTATTGCAGAGCTGCAGTGCTGCACTGCATTCAATTGTACAGGTATTTCTAAGTTATTCTTTCTCATGCACAGGGAAAATCACACTAAAGTAAGAAGACATTTTGTTTATTTTGTATGACGTAAATATTTGATGAAGTATGTATATTTACAAGCATTATTTAGGCCAAATGTTTGGTGTGTTTTCATGTAGCTAGAGAATGATCAATAATATATTGAGGGATTAAGGAACATTGTAAATTGTTGTACTGATCATTCTTTACTTCCGTGTAATTCAGCAGTTTGGACAGGCAGCAGCACAGCCTCCTACACTCCTATAGGACCTCAGCAGAACGGCCGTGGTCACCAACAACCTCCCCTCCATCATTCAAACCACCACTGTAAGATATGCTTCAAACCCTGTCTCTTCTGAACAAAGGAACGCCTCATGATATCCACTTTAACTCAGAAACAGCGTTCACACTGCTCCTTTTTAAGGGCTTTTATATTGAAGTCTTGGCCTCACTATGGCATTATCAAATCACTTTGATCATGTATACTGTGTAATGGCTGGCTGTAGAAAATAAATAGCTACACTCGATGAGTTGACTATATTTGTCCCAGGGAATGATTTGCGAGAAATATGCCAGATTAATTTAGAGTACAATGCTCTGATCACTTGTTGGTGTGGAAACAAATAGACACATTGCTCAAGGTAAAGGTAGGGTAGTTCTGGAATAAATCACATTTCAGTCTGCTATGTTGTTATTGTCTAGTGGATTACTTGTATCAGTAACCCGTTGGTCAAATGAGTGACAATAACAGTGGCCACACTGAGAGTGGCTGATGCTTTTGGTTGATTAGGTCAGTGCTGATGACTGTCTGAGTTTAAGGGCTTTTGTGTAAGCTTACACTAATAAAAGACAAACAGCCATTTCTGTCCGATTTCTCTCTTTGGATGGGCTCACCACACTGCGTCTGTACACTCAACTCTGTAACACAGCTCAAGTCTATGGTGCCCCTTCTTAACTGAGCTGACTGGCAGCAGTTCTTACAGCCTCATGGAGAATTAGCACATACAGACGGGCTGTAATTATGAGATTGTTTTCTTAGAAGTTCATGTGCTGTGCTGTCTTCTTGATACTACCATGAGGAGTTACCAAAGTCTGAACTTTTCAATGGTAATGTGTTGCATCAAGGTGCTAATGCAAAGATAGGAGAAATGCCTTTATAAAATTCAGAGTTGGGCTCCAGACTAATCTTCTCATGCCTCTGCTTTCCAGGGTCTCAGCATCATGGCTCCACCACTTTCCCTCCTTCTGTGTCCAATCATCCAGGTTAGACAAGATTACACTGTATCAATGGATCTTAACTGTGTTGTGCATATCAAGACATTTAGCTGCTAACCTATACAGTTTTTACTATTGTTGTAAGAATGAATAATCTGAGTACTGCATAGGGCTTAGTGAGGACGAACTGTCATCAGGATTTACAGCCTGCTTGTCTACGCAGACAGTGAACAGTAAATGGTATTTAATTTCTGTAAAAACACAGATGGCAGAACTTGTGCACTGTGGGTTGTAAGGTCTATGATTAATGTGTGTTTATTATTGATGTATCGACATTTAACTTAAAGGAAATTCTGGTACTTCTATGTTTGCAAAGAGTTCCATTTCTAAAATAATAATTTAGAAATTCTTCCAAATGTACAGTTATCTTTCCTAAAACAATCTGACTGTAGAACACATTGATACTCCGTCAGTATTATCAGGTCAAATGTTCTCTCTACAACAGAGTATGTGTCTGGTGACTGTTGTGTAGGTATGGCATGGATGGATTATGTATGGATTTTTCTCATTTTCATTTTCTCATTCTCATTTTCATTTATTTCCATGATGAGTATATGGCTTAAATTCCTGTATGTGCAATAGCTACTACTATTTACTCCTAATGTGTGAGCGTGCCTGGGTTTTGGTTTCTGTTTTATTTAACACAGAAATATGTGGTTGCCCTGAATTGACATGGATTTGACTTGTCTGTTTACATCTCTTAAAGAGGGAAAATAACATACTGTTTTCCTTTTATATACCTCCAAGCCAAAGTTTCTTAACAGATGTTTACCATAAACAAGGCCAGAGATAGATTTACTGAGTTAATGCACACTAACAGGTCTTAACAAAAGAAATAAAGAAGAGGTTAGTTTCAGACTGTAGTCATTTCAAAATTCATCCTCCCCAACCACAATTTGTTTGCTGTTACACTACACATCAGATATTTGTGTTCTTTAATAATGATGATGTAGGCCTACATATAATTGTCTTGCTTTTCGTCCCATCCCATCTGTGCTATGTTTATGCCTGATCTTCAGAGGCAGAGCATTTTCTCCACAAAACTGACTGTCGCAAATAGCATGACCTCAGCACATCCAGCAGAATACATCATCATCCTGTTAACTAGGAGAGAGACGCACCCCACAAACACTCGCTGAAATGACTGCAGTATCTGTATACACCGCACAATGTGTCACATCTGCATCTGAAAAACATGCACAAAGGCCAAACCAAGTTTGCTGTGTTTTCATTGCAGGACCAGAGTTTTGGTGCTCTATCTCCTACTTTGAAATGGATGTTCAGGTGGGTGAGATGTTCAAGGTGCCCTCCAGCTGCCCTGTAGTGACTGTGGATGGTTATGTTGACCCTTCAGGAGGCGATCGCTTCTGCCTCGGCCAGCTGAGTAATGTCCACCGCACAGATGCCAGTGAGAGAGCCAGGTGTGTGAATGAAGACAAACACACCTCTCTACTGCAATACTGCTTACTGTTAGGATGTTGTGGATCTATGAGCCTGTGTGTCCTGCCTGTAAATACAGGGGACAAGCAAAATAACAGAAACACTTTAATGCAATTCAATACAGTAACACTGCCAAAGCTACAGCCATTGTGATTCTCAGTGAGTTTTATTTGAGACTGTGTCTGTACCACAGACTTTTAAGGTCTCAGTATGCTTCAAACAAATTAGGTAGTGATGATGTTGATGTCTGAAAGGCCATGCCTGAAGCACAGTGAACAGCCTCCTCCTGGCTGCATCATCTCTCTCCAACAACTGGTCCACACAGTGAATAACACAAACGTGGATAAGTCTCTCCTTAAAGGCATCCATGTAGGTGTACTCGGTTGTTCATGAAAAGTAAGAGAAGAAGCTGTGAATGAAAAAAGAGAGCTGAGAGAGAAGTTTAAACTTCTGCAATCCTGGCCAATCCCTGCATAACGTGGCTGTCCTTGTCCGTTCCAGAGGACGATCCAACAAGCACTGTGTTTGAAGCTTACCATAGCCTTTAGGGCCACTGCTAGGAAAAAATAAAAGGTCCTAATATTACAAGAATAAAGAATAACATGTTTCCAGAGGAAAAGGCATAAGAGAAATAAAGTTGTAATTTTATAAGTTTTTTTCATATTACAGCTTGACTCTATTACATATTCTGTAATAGAGTCAAGCTGTAATATGAAAAAAATGCCAGGAGAACATCTGTCCTTAAGTCATACAGTAGGTTTCACTAACACTAGCACTTTATTATAGAGTGTAGGATCTGAAAATGAAATGACTAAAAAAAAAACTAGTGACATGATGTATTGGTCACATAACCGTGCATTTTAAAGCAGCAGCTAGAGTACAGCGGGGGCGTGGTTTCAATACAGCTGAGCCAAAAACCACAATCCCAAGTGCATCGGGAAAGGATAACAAGAAGGTGGGCTTCAGAACCCTGCTGAAATCATATGAAATGCAGCCAGACTCCCACATCGCACTTGTACAGTACTCTGTGCGTTGAGTGCACTATGTCTTTATGCTCATAATATTGGGACTTTTTTTCTCATAAAGGGGTTATGAATTGTATTTTGTAATTATAGCTTCTACAGCTTTGTTCTGAAATGTCTGATTTCTTTTGCCCTGACAGTGGCCTTAACACTCTGCAAGTGTCGAGAGGTGTTTATTCAGCTCCCAGTATGTTTTCAGGTTGGATGTTGTGATGTTGTTGAACTGCATTGCATTGTCTTCCAGATGTTGGATTGTCCCTTTGGGACAAAATAACCAAAACATCTATCAATATAATGGATAATATGGATTACCATTTTGAATGGCACATCTATGACAAAGGCTGATAGGAGCTGTAGCCTCGTTTCTGAATGCTAACAAAGTTATTGTTTTTTGTGTAAAGTACTGTAGTAAATAACACTTGATCTTATACAGCAATATGAAGCAAATACTCAGTATCATTTTTCAGCTTTTGAGTAAAGCCAATGAAAGAAGGCCGTTCTGCAAAAATACACTATGCAGTACATTCCACTACATTACATCAATTTGACGGCACTGAGCAGATATCGAGGTAACAATCTCCTCCTCTAGCTAACCCACCTGATCAGCACATCTCTGTTATTGTGGCTCCACAGTGGTGGGATGAACTGCCCTCTGAAGGTAGGACAGCAGAGTCACTGCACATCTTCCAGCGCAGGCTGAAAGCCACCTCCACACACCTCTCATCTCTTTTCAAAAGACAATAATAGTTTTTACAATAAACGAGGGGAGGCACAATTGATCATTTCACCTCTGTTTATCGTGTGTTCCTGTGTGTTCCCTCCAGGCTACACATAGGTAAAGGCGTGCAGCTGGAGTGCCGCGGTGAGGGTGATGTGTGGATGCGCTGTATGAGCGACCACGCTGTGTTTGTACAGAGCTACTACCTCGATAGGGAGGCAGGCCGAGCACCAGGCGATGCTGTGCACAAGATCTACCCCGGAGCCTACATCAAGGTCTGAATCCAGCCCATACACATAAATCCCATTTACTTACACACACATTCTGTATCTCCTCTCCATTTTTAAACTATCAACTATGTTCCTTTGTGAACACCAGGGAGCAGCATTGAGCTTAGAGGTGGCATGACACAATTCCATTTGAAATGAGCCATTGTTAGCTGCACATTGGTCACTGACTGAACTGTGACAACTGTTGTGAAGTGTTGTTAAAGAATGCTGTGGCACTGTGCTGCTGTTGTAATGTAAGCTGCTTGTGTCCTGGTCAGGTGTTTGACCTGCGGCAGTGCCACAGACAGATGCAGCAGCAGGCAGCGACGGCCCAGGCTGCAGCTGCTGCACAGGCAGCCGCTGTGGCGGGAAATATTCCCGGTCCAGGCAGCGTCGGAGGCATCGCACCTGCAGTTAGTAAGTGTTGTTGAGACTTTCTTCATTTGACATTAACTATACAAGGTGGACGCCAATTTGAAATGCAAAATGTACAGTGAAGTGTTGAAGGTAGAATCTATTGGCATATGTCTGCAGACAGATACAATAAAAACACAGTAAAGTGCAAGTGCTGAAGCTTCCTGATCCATGAAGAGAAAGTGGTTACTTGTGTAACATCAAGAGAAAACGATAAATAAATTAAAAAATAAATGGTGTGTTAAGTGTGTGTGTGTGCTGTTGCTCAGACTTATACTGACATCTTTTGTTAGGCAGTAGAACTGGCTAAAGGTTACTAAAAGGTTGCTTATTTTCACAAAGAGCCATTTCCAAGCTTTGCCTAGAAGTAATACAAACTAGACCACAGCAGGGAATAAATATGGGACTACTATTTCATTTTCAGTTGACATTCTACACACCAAGTCCCACCCCTCTTCCCTCCACTTCCACCCCCAAGGGCCTAATTTCCACTTTTACAGTTTGAGTTTGATTCATTCACAAAAATTCCATACCACCACAGAGTCCTCTCACTGTCCAACTGCCAAAATCCACATGGGAGGAGCACTGAGCTTTACAAGCAGCAGCCAGTGATTTGAGGACTCTGGTTTTTGTGCCGATGTCACATGAATTGATCAGATGTGAAATGTCTGTTCGACATCTAATAAACATGTTAAGTTATTGATCCCCGTAGGATCCAAATTCATTGTCTGCATTCAACCCATCCTAAGTGTTATGAGCAAATGTGAGCAGCGCCTGGAGACCAAATCACAGTAGTAAGCCAGTGACAGGTGTGATCTGACGAAGAATGAGTGAACGGTGCTGTGACGGAACAGTGCTCTGGTAGTGAGCACCATCAGATATTGCCACTTCTGATTTGTTCCCCGACAGGTCTGTCTGCAGCAGCGGGGATCGGTGTGGACGACCTGAGGCGACTGTGTATCCTGCGGCTCAGCTTCGTGAAGGGCTGGGGGCCTGACTACCCCCGGCAGAGCATCAAACATACGCCCTGCTGGGTGGAGGTTCACCTGCACCGCGCTCTGCAGCTTCTGGATGAGGTGTTGCACACTATGCCTTTGGCAGACCCAGGGCCTGCCAACTGAGGACCAAGACCGTGTTCAAATTCCAATCTGGATTCTATGGATGTGTGCGCACAGACACACGTTTGGATATGTTTGCTTCAGGCCAAATATGCTATCTAATTGATATACAAAGCAAATCAATCAAAAACACACAGACAACATAAATGACCAACAACACATTATGCTTATAACAATCAATGCACACATCACTCATGCTGCCTCAAAGACATACACACACATGCACACACACAGTGTAACCAAAAGGTCTGTAGCCACTCAGACATAAAAGTGCTGATGTCTTTGGGATTTTTCTGTTGTTTTATTCTCTACAATCTAAACTCACACACAAGGAAGTGGATCTCTGAAGGGTAAGATTTTGAGTTTGTGTTCTGACCAATTTGTCTCTGTCCTGAAGACATTTGTATGCACTGTAGAAATCCAGGGATGTGTTTCAAAAATCCACTTCCCCTTTATGCAATTTGGATTTCTTTGAATTGTAGGAGCGTTCTGCACATTGATTCATGGAATACACACAGACGTGCATGCAGAGGCAGCTGAACACAAGTTATCCACACAGATTACTGCATACCTCTGGAACATGCTGTCAGTAAATTCACATTACACTTCTCCTTACTTATCAACAACAGTTGATAAGTGATGTAGAAGTATGGAATAAGGAAACCAGTTATGTCATCTCTGTGCTTGTACTGCGCTCTTAAACTCAAACTGTTAGCATTGGTAGCTGGTTAGCCCTTCTTATTACTTTCAGCTCAAGCTATATTATTTTTGTACCAAAAGACTAAAAAGCCAAAAACATTTAGCTTGAAAGTAGTGTTGTTGTTCTTTGTAATGAAACAGTGCTACCCTGTATGTAACCAAATGTTTGGTGTAAATCACCAAAGCCAGAATACCTCATAACTACAGTGCAAAGTCACAGTTTAGTTTTCCGCCTAAAGCGCACACACTTTGTTCATCAGTGACAGGCTGAAGTCAATCTGTGACAGCAGTGCTGACAGTGAAGCCCTCTGACAGGACCCTGACTACCACTAACACTCTACTTAGTAAGCTTTAAGTCTAAGTATTTATTTAGGTCTGTAATGTACCATACTGTAACGTGTACTGGCAGTACTGGATGAGTTCTGTGGAACATTAGTTATACTAGAGTTTTACAGCAGGGAGAGGGTTCATGGAAAACTCCAGAGACAGAGAGCTGAGTGCTTGTATTGTCAGACCAAACATCAGACTCCAACCTGTGCATGTGACAGCAGTGCCTTTCTGTTACTGGTCGGAGAGCTTAGGATATCATCTCTTACAGTTGGTTTGAACTCTGGGTTGTTGTCTCCATACCTTCAGGTATGTGTGTTTGTCTGGGCAGGGGGCTATGTGGCAGGAAAATGAACTTCCTCTGTGATCACTCATTTTAAATGACAGTATAGCCAAACACACATTCATCTGTATTTATGCTGATTTTGTCACATGACTTTGTAACCATAAAATATGGATTTGGGACCGTATTCACAGTGTCTTATCTTACCTTCAGGAGTCGTCCTAAATGGTTGGAAAAGAGTTTCCTCTTATAAGAGCTCTTCACAAAGCTCCTGAGAGACTTCTACTGATTAAATAAAATAAAATTAAATTAAAGTGACAACAATAGACAACTTTTTTGCTTTAATTTATCATTATGAAGTAAATGTTGATTGCACAATGTAATGGCTATAAATTAAAGACACCATTGGCATTTAGACTGGTTTTCTATAAGCCTCGCTTTCACTGTGCAATTCTGTCTGCCCCCGGGTACGATCTGCCGGAGAAAAAGAAGACTGAATTTATAGCACAAAGGAAATGGGTCAACCATTGCATTGTGCAACCAAAACAGAAGAGGAATAGGGCTTTTATTTTCCGGTAGTTATCCCCAGCTAGCGGAAATGATGGACGGTGGATGGACTGGAGTAACTGTGAAGAGGGAGAGTGATAAAAAATGAGGAAAAACAAGAGTGAACCATGGACTGGCATTCACTTGATGGAGAGAGCTGCGGGACTTGAGAGGGTTCCAAACGGACTACCAGGTGTTTTACTCTGCCTCTATCATAGCACTGAGATCGGGGATTCTTACGGTAATTTCTTGCTTTGGACCAGCCTGGCTACTGTCCAAAACGATACCGCTAGCAGCCAGAAAATGAACCAGTTCAATTCAATTTTATTTATACAGCGCCAAATCATAACAGAAGTTATCTCAGGTCACTATAGAGCAGGTCTAGACCGTAACATTACTCTTTATATTATTATTTACAGACCCAACGATTCCACCATGAGCAAGCACTAGACAACAGTGTTTTCTTCTACTCCCCCCTCCTATAGTACGCCAACCCCTGTTGTAGTCACGTAGGCCTACTTGTTTGCACAAAGCAACACTCAAACAATGTTATTACTCAATATAAAATTATGACAATTTAACTTTACCTATCTGAAAAGTTGTCTATTGCCACTTTAAATTGGATTAGATTACATTAAATTAGATTAAATTACATGAGATTAAATTAGATGAGATTAGATTAAATGAAATTGGATTAAATTAGATTAGATTAGGTTAATCTAATTTTAGAGGCATGATGAGAAATGTTGATGATAATTTGAGATGAGAACATGTAGGTTATTGAGAAAGACCTATGACTATACATGATAAAATATACAACAAAATTAAATGGGTGCAAAGAACCAATTTGTTTAGTTTCAGCAGGGTTTCATATGTTTCAGGTGGTTCATCAGCTTTAAATGAACTATTGTGCAGCTGCAGTAGAAATGTCATGCCAGTCATAGAAGTGCTTTCTCATGGTCAGCACTCAGCCAATCATATGAGTGCTTCTTCATTTCAATATAAGAGCTCACTGGAATCCAAGATTATGTTAGCTGGATGAGAATGAACTGGATCATTTTGGCCTGGACTAGTGGCCCTGGACATTTGAAGAATGTTGCCCAGGATCAACATGTCCAGGCATTTCTGTGTAGTTATCTCACAGAGCCAGATGTGATTCTATCACTTTGTAACAACAGCTACTGATAGCTACTTGAAAAGGTGGCTGTAGAGAGGAGAAAAATTCAACGCAAGCATTCCTTCCAATTCTGTTGCAATTAATTGGTCACCTCCCTTCTTCTGCAAGCTTCACACATTGTTTGATTGGTCAAGACATTTCAAACAAAGTTACTATTTCATTGTTCCTGCTGCTCACATTAAAGAATAGTTAAGAATAGGTTTGGACTTATCTTAAAGACATTCCTCAGCATTGACATTCCTCCTGCCCATACTGTTCATGAAGTGATAACTTTATAGACTCCAAAGAAAGAGATGGCGGGAAGAATCCACAGTCCTCGTTCTCTGTAAAAATACATTCCAAGCTAAGATGAGGCTTCAGAAGTCTGAGTTATGGCCCTTTCAGACACAAATCGATTTTAGCTGCGCTCGAAGCTGGGTTTACTGTACATCTGACTAGGTGTTCAGGGAAGTCGTGGAGGGCAAAGCAAAATAGGCAGAGTTTTTAAAACTTCTAGGGGACTATGTAATGTTGCCAACTACTTGGTTGGAAACATGTTTCCTTTCCTCCTTTCCTCTCGAGGTCTTGATACAAGTGTGAACTTGTGTTGCAAAAGTCAGCAAATTCAGACACACACAATATTAGCTTTTCCTCCATTTTGACTTCTGTGCCTGGCTGGCTGTTTGTTTCTATTGGCCATGCGAGAATTTGTAGCTTGAACTTTGGATGTGAGCTTGCCGAGCAGCTGCTTTGATTGACGCAGCAAAATTCATTGTGGGTTGGCGCAAGCCATTAGAAATAATTGGTTTCAGAGCACAGTGGTGCTGTTGTCGTGTTGTGTCTGAAAGGGCTTTTAGTCAAATAAAAGTGGATGTCTTCCAAAGTTAGTCTTTGGGTTAGAACTAAACTCCCTCTTCGTGTTTCCACAGACAGTGTTTCTGGGACGTAACACTGTGGCGGAGTGATACGTTCTAGTAGTTGAATGTAAGCTTGTAGCGAGGACAAAACATCGGCATTAAACCCCATGTGCGACGAAAGCACCCAGTGGATTTATCTAACTCAGACTGGTGAAACCTCATATATCTTCAGCTGAACTTGCATAGGCGGCATGGTGGCGCGATGGTTTGCACTGTCGCCTCACAGCAAGAAGGTTATGGGGATGGAACCTGCCTTTCTGTGTTGAGTTTGCATGCTCTCCCTGTGCCTGCACTGTGATGTGGGCCTCCGCAGATGTTGCGTGAGCTACAAGCTTGCAGCGAGGCGTTTATGCTTAACGCGCTATCCGTTGCAGTATTCTCTGAAACGCCAGGGGGCGTACAAAGAAAACATTCTGAGTCAATGAGTGTTACCGGAAGATCGTCATAAACCAACATGGCTGCACTAGAGCTCATTATTGGTTAGGAAGAAGAATTGAACCTTCATTGTGGTGGAAATCTCTCTTCATGAGTTCAGGATCATGTGGCGGTCCCTGTCTCTCATGGAAGGCTCGTAGAGGTGCTTGTAAAGGCGTACCTGTTTGGCCAGTCCAGCTTCTAAGGCGTCCATGTTGAAATAAAACCCTCAGAGCACCCACATTGCCTAGTTAGAAAAATTCATTTTTGGAGTACGGACCCTCGTGCGAGGGACACTGCGTTGAGCATAAATCTCGTTTTAATTGGCGACTTTAAATTGCTCGTCAGTGTGACAGTGAGGGAGAATGGTTGTCCAGCCCCCTGCGACCCTCCTAAGGATAAGCGGGTTTAATGGATGGATGAACTTGGATGTGTGAAGGAGGACTGTGGGGTTTGTCGCCATTTCATACAGCAGAAAGTAGGCAATATGTGTTGGGAAGGAATCATTTCACAGCCAGTATGGAGACGAGGAGAGATTACACCGACCCATAACTCTTTCAACATACAGATATCATATCTGTATTGTATAAAAATAGATGAAGATATGATTGTATATATGTACCAGCCTTTAGTTCGCCAGTGATTCACACCGAAGGAGGATACACACCAGAGTTCAAATAAACTGGTCTTAGATACCATGTAGGCTGAGTGTACCATCAGGTAGAGTGGCATACACCAGACTGGACTAAACAAAAGGGTACAATATAATCAATGTCAAAAGGTACAATCTTTGGACAAATGGAACTGTGCTATACTGTTTGGGAATATTGTTTGTTGATCTAGATCCAAATGTGAATAAATGTACCAAGGAGTTTCTCTGTGGATTTGTGAGATGAGAGGTGTCAGGAAACTGTGTCATCTGGCTCAGCTGCTTTACAAAGATCAGCCATTAACAGATGCATATTTGTGATTTGTGCCTTTTGTTGTCAACAGTAGATGCACCAACACTGGATTGTAAGACGGACACAAGTTTGTCTTTCTCCACATGAAGATTCATGTTGCACATTTTGATTTGGTTTTCAGCTGTTCAAAATCTTTTGATGGTATTCTGTGGTTCCCTCAGGTATCTGTGTAGCTCATTGAAGATATCACAATGTGTCAAACTGGTTTATAGAGATAGAAAAAGTATTAACAAAGCACTCATCATACCTGAGTAGTATTATTTAATGCCTTTAGTCTTTTGTGAGTGTAAAATATGAATGAGTACGCTTGGCACTATTTTAATCTTAGCATGGACAACACAAATAGATGTCATATTTATCTGTTTTCCTCTGCCCATATTCAGGGTTACGTTACAAGTGTTCAAGTAGGCTTTCTCAGATAATGAGCAAACTCATCATCATCATCATCATCATCATCATCATCAGAGGATTATCCTGACCTCTCTACAATTACCTCCATGATGTGTCCAGAAATGCTTTGCAGTTAGCACCTGTTTGTTGCCACTGTCTATTTGATGTAAAAATGCAGAAAAACTAAAGCCAAGCTTCAACTTCATTATATCACTGCTGTTTTCAACTTGATGAAGTTGGTACCTATTACACATCAATTAATTGGAATGGATTCATTGGAAGTGTACAAACTATGAACTATCTCTGTTGTCTCCATAATTAGAACCAAATTACATAATTATTTCCAGGAAATGTCTTGGAAATTATTAAGAAATTGCAGATTTGTTAAATAAAGCATCCCAGTTTTTTTCCAGACCCGAGGCCAGTTTCTTCAAGAGTCCAGAACGTTTGATGAAACTGCTGAAACTTGGATACTGTCCCAAAAAAAAGCATTCTCTGGTCCACCACAAATCTGTGGTCTGAAGTTTGCTTCAGTTGAGTCCACACAAAATCTGTGCTGTGTGTGATAGTATGAGTAATACAGTAGACTATGTATCAGTATAAAAACACATTGTAATAAAAAAAACTTCAAAATTATAAAAAATACTTTGATCAATGCAATGGTTTTAGGCTGGTGGTGCAGCTGTTGGTACTGAACACACAGACGTGGTGAAAGTCTGCATTGTTCTGAGCCTTGTCCAACTGGAGTGTGTGAATGTTCTGCTGCGTAATCAGAAGATGGCTTTTCATGGACCAAAGTGTCTTCTTTATAACCACAGAAGACATTATATGAGTGTGTTTTGTGTTGTATAAGGGGAAGAATAGCACACTTGATGTATGTGATGGAAATGGTGTACAGTGAATGTGTAAAAACAAACAAAAACCTGGCCCTGCTCTGAGAGACGTTTGACAAAAGAATTTTTACTCAGGCTCCACTGACTTTTTGGCTTTCAGTCACATCTCGGTCTGTGGATGGAGTTTGTTCAGGCATAATTAAGACATAGTAATATGAGTGATGAAGACTGTGAGAGATGGTCGAAAGATATGAATAAGACTAATAAGTGGAACTTCTGTAGAGTTGAGATATTATTGTCATATTACTGTTCCCAAGGACAAGAGTGAACTTTAATGCTCTGAAAGACGTTTTTGAACAATATGATTCTTTGATTGTAGCCACTGTTTCTTCTCCCTTGTATGTGATAGTAACTGACACATAGTGATGTGAGCTAATAATAATGATCAGAACAATAACAGGAACAACAACTATATTCATCACAATGACGTACATTTGAATGATTGACAGTGAATTTCAGACTTAAAGTTGCACTAAACAGTTGTGCACTTTGCTGTAGCCACACATCCTTACCGTAGACTGCAGAGGTCCCGACCTTTACATAGAGCTTGTCTTACTTTAAGAGTGCTGCATTCTGGGTAGGATCTAGACAGCAGTTGCTGTGAGATGTAACTTCAGTATTGATAAAGGGTAGCGTGCATACAGTTACACATTGTGTCTGTTATGTGTTTTATTTTCTTGGGAGAAAATAAATGCATTTCCCAACTGCTGGAAACTGTTGATTATTACCAATTAATAATAATAAGTAATACTCCACTGTAGGCTTGAGAGGTGGCTCTGAAAGATTTGTGGCTATGAGGGTGGCAGCTGTAGTTAGAATGGATGCTTCCACACATCTGATAAACAGCAGCGCACAGCCACGCCCCATGCAGTGGATGAGACGTTTCAAACAGTGCTAATAGCAGCGAGGGGGTGGGGGTGGGGAGAGTCCTTTTCTTGCACATATTGAAAAAGCAGTTCAAATCAGTCAGGGTGTGTTGGAAAATGACAAATCCTATTTTACACTAAAAAAGTGGAACAATTTTCAAAACAGGCTTGGGTTAAATATTCAAATATTTATTTATTTTTATAAGTCACAATATAAATTAGCAGAAACATTTCATCCCATACCAAAACCAGTGATGATCCATTTATCATTCCAGTCTGTTTTTAATGTGCATTTGATTCAGTGTCCAACTGGTGACACAAACAGAAAAATGTCCATCATCCCATTCATCAAACGTTAAACATGTTTATTCTGATCCTTAAACAATATTGAAAATATGTACTAAAGAATTGAATTTGGCTATGTTAGAATATTGTTATTTTATTGTAAAGATGTGCTGCTCTTGTAATGTTGACTGTATATTAAAATAAAATAAACCAATGGCATTGTCATATTTATACAAACTTTGTTGCTACCAGCTGATAATTGAATCTCTTTTCAGAGAGCCCTGTAAACAGCCATGTCCCCTCACAGTCCTAGTTTTGTTCCCTGGATTTAGAGATTGATGTAAATGCACCACTGTGTATTTACATAGAAATAGCATTATATGTCATATATCATTCACATAGTTTTTTTTTTTGTTGTAGCAACAAAAAAAACTACAACCCTGACGTCATTGTGAAACCAAACCTCCAGCCGTGACATGAACACACACACACACACACACTGTATGTTAGTATGACTGCAGAGCAGAAATGAAACACCTCATACTTATTACTCCTAATGAAAAATATTACTTATCAAATATATAATACAGGCCATAGACATGCAGTACAGGTGTTTAGCTGGAAATTCTGACATTAGTAATTATTTATCTTCTACATACGCTGGAGCTTATGTCAGCCAGTTGCTTTAAATGCATTCTGTAAGTCATCATCAACAAAAGCTTTCCTAACAAAATAGAGAGGTAATTAGTGTGTGATAATAGATCTATAGAGTTTCTACAGTTACAGTCAATGGATGATGTGAAGATTAGGCCTATCCTCACAAGCAGGACTCCTCTCTCTGCATTGGTCAAGTATAGCAGACCACATAGAAATGCACAGTGAGCACACAAAGCATCGCCTACACAGAGCAGAACATGTCAGCGAGATAGAAGAAGGAGGAACAGACACTGCTAATTACACACGATGTATTCTGTATAAACGTATTTATATTGTATGTAAATGTGCTTTTGTTATGGAGGCACATAGAATGCACACTCTGTGGGAACAAATAAAATCTATTGATCTCTCTTAACACCTCTGCTGGTCCACCTGTAAGACAGGAAGCCACCTGGAGTGAACAGGAGTGACATCATCATGACATCACATGTGACAGCTGTGGGGAACACTACATCAGTGAACCAGCATGGACTGAAGACAGAGGAAACTGAATGAACCCCAGAAACAGACAACATCAGCTGTCTGTGAACACCAGACCAAAACCACTCAGAGAGGTCAAAGGTCACCACCTAGGCCAGCTCCTTTTGCTGAAGAAGACCTAAAGATGTGGTTGAAAGCTCCAAAATGTTAGCAAGTGGAAATTTGAATTGAGATGATTTACTCACACACACTGTTCCTAAGGTAAAGAATTAGCTTTCATGCTCCAATACAAAGCTACTTGGTTGTAAGTGTTCTTTATGTGATGCTGACTTGCTGTGAGCCAGTGAAGACCTCCCCCAAAGGTTTTATCTCAAGTGTTAATGAACACGACACATTTACGGGAACTGTTTTTTTTTCTTATAACTCAATGCTAAACAACTGGCTGATGCATGTACACTTTATACCTGTTTTGTTTAGGTAACTACTGAAGATGGCAGTCGAATGGTTAAGCTGAATCTGACTCAAAACTGATGAGCAAACTGTGCCAAGGAGGGACATAAACAGAACGTATGAAGAGGTGGTGAGTCAGGGGTACTTATACCTTTGAAATGTAGATCCAGCCTGCCAACATTCAAGAACATCTACTGAAGGTGTGTTTTTTTCTTTTTCTTCCCACACAGAGACAGAAACGCACCTGTTCTGAGGTGAATCAGGAAGTCACTGGCTGACAAAGGAAACACAGGACACATAGCCTAAAACACAAGTCGCTGGAATTGGCATCGGCCACTGGCTAAGGTACAGCCATGACCGGATTAACCTGTTAGGGGGCCGTGGGAGAAAAATGTGCTTTTGGGCCCCTATTGACCCCCCACCTACCACTTGATGGGAATTGGCAGCTTTATTATATGACCAGAGCACCCAGAGACCAACCAGAACTCCACTGCTGGAATAATGTTCAGTCACTTTGTGGGAATTTGGTTAAACCACAATATAAACTAAAACAATATAGATTCTCACACACGGCCCTCTACAAAACAGGAACAAAGACTAATTAATCAAATCACCAAAGCTATTTGACATTTGGAACTGGAGCCGTGAGGCAGTTTCTAAGGTTACATTAGAAACTTTCCTTGGTAATACATTATGAAAAGTATATCGTTTTTAAAAATGAATCACTTAAAAGAAACAGGTCTAGCAGAGAGAGACAGCTTAGAAATTTCCCTCTACTGCCGAGCTTCTGCTCCAGTCCAATAGGTGATGGTAATGCATCTAAAAGCTGCCTCAAGTTTGCAACTGCCAATTAATATGAAGAAGAAGAAAAATTAGCAAACGAGTCAATGATGGATTATCGCTGTATACTGGGGAGATGCTGCCAATTTTGTTAGCATTGCAATGGGTTGAAGATGTAAGACCTGTGAGAGCAGTAATATGCTCAGATTCCAGCTCGTCATTAACCAGCTTGAAGCACAGCCATTCAGACAGCAGACTGGATGTTTTAATAGAGATACAGCAAACACTATATAGAATTCAAATGATGGGACTAAATATGGCATTTGTATGGATACCAGCACATATTGGAATCAAAGGAAATGAAATAGCTGACAAGTATGCAAAAGAAGCCACACAAACTAATCACATTGACATCACAGTACCCTTTAGAAAAATGGAAATGAAGACAACAATTAAACAAAAGTTGAAAGAAAGGTGGCAAAAGGAGTGGGAAGAAGAGAGAACAGGAAGGTGGTTATACAGAATTCAATGGAAAGTAGGCATGAGGAGAAACACAGGGAGAACCCGGAGAGAAGAGATGATAATATCCAGACTACGTTTTGGTCACACAGGGTTAAACACTACATTATTTAAAATAAGAAAACATAAAACAGGAAGGTGTGGCTTTTGTGAGCAACAAGAAACCGTAGAACACGTTATGATTCACTGTCCAAAATATGAGGCTGAGAGAAGAGAACTGATACAGAACCTTAAAGAAATAAAGTTAAAATTTGATTTACGGGATATTTTACAAAGAAACTCTAGGGAAAAGTGTTATCTATTTTTGTTTCGATTTCTTAGGAAAACAAACTTGATAGAGAGAATATAACTTTCTTTTTTTTTTTTTCTTTTCTTTTCTTATTTATTTATTTATTTTATAACTAGGTGTATAGTTAGATCAAGATCCACACACCATACCAGTTGGTGGCGGTAATGCACCATAACATTGTTTTCCAACCGCCATAAAACCTCAAGAAGAAGAAGAAGGAGGAGAGGGAGAAAAAAAAAAAAAGAAAAGAAAACAGACGAAGTGTTAAAGGTAATGAGCAAGCAGACAAATTGGCAAAGAAGGCTTTTACAGTATTTGTTAACGAAGTGATAAAAGTAGCTTATGGTAGGGGAGAGGCAAAATCTTTAATTAGAACATCCATAATAAATGCCTAGCAGAAGGAATGGGATACAGACAATAAAGGGAGACATTATTATAATATACAGAAGTCAGTTCATACTAGACAGGAAGACATCGTAACCGCAGAGAGGAGGTCATCATTACACGATTAAGGTTAGGGCATGCAGGTTTACACTCCACGTTATGTATTATGGGGAAAAGTCAATCCAATCTGTGTCAGTGGTGTAAGGCTCTGGAAGAGGTAGAACACGTTATCATGCATTGTAGCAAATATAATTCAGAGAGGGAGACATTAAGAAATACAGTACATGAGACAGAACAGGAATGGAGTTTAAAATCATTACTGAGCACAGGACAGGGCTTCAGGGAAATCAGAAGGGGGTTGATAAGATATATAATACAGGCAGGATTAAAAAATGGTTTTTAAAATAGGGTGTACATTTTTTGTTTGTTTGTTTGCTAGTTTTTTTTCTATAGACCAATCAGTACTCAGTTGATATAATGGCATGAATCTACACACTCCGATACAGTAGGTGGCGGTATGCACCTTTAAAGTTGGTTTGCGATCCGCCAATAAACACGAAGAAGAAGAAGAAGAAGAAGAAGACCTCTCTGGGGTACATCCAAGCCCCCAGGAAGAGCGCCAGGCTTTGAAGCCAATTTGACATAGTGGCCAAACCGTGTAATTACAACTTCCGGGTCTGTCACATGATGCACACTGGCCCCAAGAGACTTTTTCCCATAGACTTACATTGGGAAAGAGACGTCTGTAAATCAGCGGTACAACAACTAGCCAGTATGAACACTTAAATAGACCTTATTCAAATCATTATGTCCTAAAAGTTGTAAAATGCATAAATAGCCGAATCCAGAGTTATAGAGTGACTGCCATTCATGTGAGTGAGTCTCAGGCTCACTCACATGAATGAGTGAGTCAGTCTCAGGCTCACTCATTCATGTGAGTGAGCCTGAGACTGACTGGTTGGGAGGCGGGGTTAAAGGAAGCGCTAGTGCGCTTGCTCCGAGACCCATGAGACCTAGCGGTTTGGAGGCGGGGTTAAAGGAAAGGCTAGTGCGCTTGCTCTATGGGCCAAGAATGCGGAAGCTAATCAGAGTAAGTGTGAAATTTTAACAGTACATAATTCTGATAAGACATCAATAAGTGGTATAGATGTTAAGAAATAAGTAAGATATCTCGGTATCTTAATAAATAAATCAGCATCTGATAGAGTATCTGCCAACTTCTTGCCCAAGATAGAAAAAGCAAAAAAAGTCTTTAACTGCTGGTTGCAAAGAGACCTTACCATACAAGGCCGTGTACTGCTCTCAAAGGCAGAAGGTATCTCAAGAATAGTATACCCTGCCATCTGACTTTATGTTGATCCAAAGACATGTGCAGCCATTGATTCTCTCATATTTAAATTTATATGGAAAAACAAAACTGAGTATGCTAAAAGAAAAACATGTATTAGAAGCTATGCTGAAGGGGGCTTTAATGTATTAGATTTTCAAACAATCAATCGAATGTTCAGGATCAATTGGATTAAGCAGTGTTTGTCAAAGAATAATTGTCAGTGGTTTTATATTCCTAATTTGCTGAGAAGTGTGGTGGCCTAAGATTTCTATTATCTTGTAATTATATGTGATATGATGAACCTTTTTGGCTTCATGCGCCACTGAGCAGCTTTCATAGGAATGAAGAGGCCCCGCCTCCGACGCTGTATCCAGTTCTCTTTATACATCCATGGTTTGGCCACTACGTCAAATTGGCTTCAAAGCCTGGCGCTCTTCCTGGGGGCTTGGTCATTACCCGATCCGTACCGGAAATGTATTGTGCGCATGTGTGAAAATAAGGCTACTTCCGGTCACCGCTTTTTTCCCGTAAATGCAGAAAATAAAAGCTTCAACTGAAGTCACACTTTAAGTTGATAAGTGGAACGTATCTTTAGAAATACATATTGATAAAATATGTTTTGCGTGACTTTTACAATACTACCAAAATCTGGTGGTACGCTTAAATTTGATTTAAAAAAGTATCTTTGGTTAAAATGAATCATAATAAATACAAACATTAATATGTATTACATTTTTGATAAATTAATGAATTTAACAATTACTTTTAGTACGTTTTACCAGCTTTTTTGTTAATGAATGACGAAATTAGCTCCATATATTAGACATTCTTTACCAAAACAGGAAAAAAATATTTATTTAGTAAGGGAAAATGTAATTTTCTATTTAATTAGCGCCATATATTAGACATTCTTTACAAAAACAAGAAAAAGGTGTATTTATTTAATAAGAAGAAATTTGAATCTTCTATTTCATAACTAGTAAAACCAAAGATAACCTATATTGATTATTGATTAATTGATTACATTTTTTCTTATTAAATAAATACTTTTTAAACTATTTATTTCCTGTTTTGTATTTCTAAAGATACGTTCCACTTATCAATATAAAGTGTGACTTAAATTGAATATTTTAATTTCTGCATTTAAGGAAAAAAAGCGCTGACAGGAAGTAGCCGCAGACATTTTTGCTAATCAATAAAATCTAAAAAATGAAATGGAAGATTCAATTTCTTATTAAATAAATACACGTTTTTTTTGTTTTTGTAAAGATGAACTTTTAAATTTTCTTGACCTTTTTGACTTGAAGCTTTTAATTTCTGCATTTAAGGGGAAAAAAGTGGTGACCGGAAGTAGCCGCATTTTCACACATCCGCATAACAAATCGCGTTTCCGGTACGGATCGGGCAGAGTAACATCTGGCTGCTAACTAAGTTAGCAGCACAACAGTTACCGACATAAATACGTAGTTAGCTGGTTGGAAGCTAACGCTAGTTAACCTTAGTTAAATAGCGAGTAGCTGTCACAGGCCAAGAACAAGAAGCCAGTATGGACTCTTGGGTTCGGTTCAACGGCCAAAGCCAAGCCAAGGAGAGAGTTATTAGGTAATGTTACGAATTTAATAACGATAACGTTTGAAATCTCACTGTCGCTATGTTAATGTTAACGCAAAGTACTCAAAGTTCGCTAGTTAGCTAGCCTACATGTCTGCTAGTGAAAATAGACAACGAATCAAACAGTGGTTTGTTTGTTGTAATGGCTACCTTTCGTAGATATCGACGCTGAAGTTGGCTTCCGATTCGGCAGTTAAGGGATACTTAATTTACAGTGCTGAGCGTCCGATCCTCCGTTTTTTGCACCTCTTACTTTTGTGAAAGCGTGTTAGACATTTTAGATAAAGCCTTAACGCTGTCTGGAACCCATTTTCAAATCTGTGAAAACTTTATTGTATTTGTGAAAACACAAAACAGGGAGATTTCGCTGCTTTTTTCACATCTAGACCACATTGGACCAGGTCCAGATCCAAAACCACTATACCTAGACTTGTCAAATCTGGACCAGATTATCCCAGAGAGGCTAAAGATTCTTTAAAACACTGTTTCAGATTTGTGAAACCTTTATTGGATTTGTGAAAATGCAAGAAAGGGAAATGTCACTGCTTTTTTTCCGGACCAGTTGCTCAGTGGTCCGTCGTGTGGTCCTGACCCACCGCACACCTCCTCTGTCTTCTCCCTTCTCTGTCCTTTGGCCGTGTGGTACACTTTTGTTTGCTATTAATGCATTCATTGTTTTTGTTGAGGGAGACAAATAAACACCACAAATCGTAATAATTTGTCTATGAATTATATTCTGTTGTCGATTAGGCCTAGATTGTATTGTTGTTGTACTGTATTTTGAAGTTTGTGAGACAGACAGTTTACTGTAATCTCAGATTTCAAAGAGCTTAATGAGCTCTCAAAATTAAAAATACTCCTAGAAGAAGGAGACAGAGCATATCTTGCTGCCCAATATGTATCAACATGCCACAGCCTGAGTGACAGTGAATGACCTAGACACACCATACAGTACGCACACACACAGCACACACGATATATATAATTATTATATATCAATCTTAATGTTGTGTTAATGTTATTGTGCGCTTTGGCAACATTGTTTTTTTAAACCTTCATACCAATAAAGCCCTTTGAATTTGATAAAATTGTATGTAGGCTATAGCCTATCTCTCTACACTATAGTCTATGTGCAGTCCTTGTGGTCGCTATACGGACCACTGGTCGCTACCACTAGGGGCGCTGAAGCTTGTGGTTCTCGTGCTCCAGACCATTTTTTCAGTGGTATGTGGAGTACTCTTTGTTGTTCGGACTAATATCTGTCCATGGATGTTTTGTGTAATTGTATGAAATGAATTTCTAGTAAGTTGATTGTATCCTATTAAAATATAACCATTCCACTGAAAGTTCAAGATATTTAGTTTTATTTTTAAACTGAATGTTTTTCCAGTAGGGGCTGGCTCAATTTGTGGCAGCGGCAGCTAGCAGTGGCATTTCCTGGCTGCCGCTGTTTGTGGCATCTGATAGTGTGATTCCGAAGTTTATAGTTTATGAATGTTGTATTGCCTATGTTGTATGTGAATTTAGCATTAATTTAATGCTGCCGCTGTCCGTGGCAGCTGCCACCAACCCGCAGCTGTCCATGGCCACTGCTAGTTGCCGCTGTCATAAATTGAGCCAGCCCCTACAGCAGAAACTGGTTAGCCAGAGAAGCGCAAAATTGCAAGTCACTGTTTGATAATTGCTTCAATTTCAGTATAATTTACTTATTTGAACAGGATAATCCACCCAGTGTCAATATTGCTTTCCATGGAGTCATGGTCAGTTAACTGAATTCATGTAAAGAGTGAAGACACCCACTTTTCTTGTTTCCAGCTTTTGAGATTTGCTCCTTATTTCTCAGTCACATCACTATAAATTCATACCCTTAGGATTTTTAGACTTTTGGTCAGAGCAAATAAGGAGTTTGAAAACATGAGAATGGGTGCTCGGTTAACATAAGAGAAATTGGTCATGGAGAGAGTTATTAGTTTGAGCCCTACTTGTCAAAAATGAATGCAAATTCATCTCAGCATAGGGGAGTAACAAAGTTTTTATTTTATTTTTTTTTTTTTTTACATTTTTCTAACTGAGATGTCCTAGAAAATGCCAATGAAATCTTGTCGCAAGGAAACTACTTGGGCCCAAGTCAACTTTGATAGTAAATAAAACTGGAAATGGTTTACATGCAGTTGGAAAGTAGCCTAAGATTGCAGTCACTGATGACAACCAATTTCTTTACCTGCAGTTAACTGGAAGCACAGTTTGTCTTTGCTGTCTTTTAAACACATAAATAAAGCGTATATACTCTGTAACTCTATAACTATACTCCTCATAACAGCTGCAAGGCCTAAAGCCTCTGCAGCTAATGTACCTGTGGTCCGGACCACTAGACTGACCACTGAGCAACTTGTCCAGACCACTAGCTTCAGCGCCCTCTAGTGATAGTAACCAGTGGTCCGTGTTAGCGACCATTGTCTGAGGACAGACTACTGAATTGGCTACAACCCCTGCTGCATTTGAGTGACATGTTCCCCTTACTTTACCTTTGGCTCAATTTAAACATCTCATCCTATCCTAAGTTACCATGGAAACCTATCCTTCCAGACTAGACCAATGTTGCAGTCAGACTGTCCGAATGAAAGTGTTCATTTTCACATGAGCTTTGTTAGTCTAAAGATCTGCACAGTATTCTAGTCAACATCTGTGCTTTGAAATTCATCCACTAATAGTACTTTTTATTTAATTTTTTACACAACATGAACAATTATCTTGATACAGATCCCTTATTTAAATTTTTTTAAACTGTGACAAAGATGCATACTCTGACTTAATTTTCCAGTATAAAAATCAACTTGTCAGCGCTGTCTGGTGGAGAAACTATGTAACGCAGACGCTGTTTCTAAATGGCCGATACAGAGAGATAGTCTCTTTTGAGAAAGACCCGCACTCACTGTGTTGTGCACTCACAGGGCTGCTCAGTATGCCTGCACTCTGCTGGGCTACACTCTGCAGAAGGGCGGGGCAGCGGCTGAACTTCACAAAACCGTCAGTCAGCTGGAAGCACACATGAGCCTGACGAGGAAGTGTGAGTGAAGCCGCCAGTTTGAGTTCTTTTCCATGTACCCAAACTGAAGGATTGTGGCTCATGTGTGTTTGTGTCCCCCAGTGCTGCGCCTGGGAAACTCTGTGGAGGCGCTGGAGGCTGCCAAGAGGGCTATACACCTTTCTGACAGCGTGCTGAGGCTCTGCCTGACCATCAGCCACCTCAACAGAGCCATGTACTTTGCCTGTGACAATGTCCTGTGGGCTGGAAAAACAGGCCTCATCCCCACACTGGACCAACAGAAATGGAGTCAGAGATCTTTCAGGTGAGCGACTTTCCTTTTTTTCCTTTTCTATGAGTACGTTTTAATGACTAATGCATCTATAGCACAAGTAATCGGTAAGCCTCTTTGTGGAGTCAATAATGAAAGGCTGATGTGACACTTTTTAAATGGCCTACACAATAACATAAGTTTGATAGCTCTGTCTTCTTAAGATCATACATGCTAGATATGAATCCAGTGATCTGACCTTATACTGAACTCTGAGTTTAAACTGGAGTTGCAGCAGCTTTAGCTTGAATATAGATGCAGGGAGCTCCTGTGTCAGGTAGGTGATTTCTACAGGACACAGCAGCTGCTGGCTTTATTTAGTTTAAACCTGACATCTGTAAAGCTAAGCTAATGCCCGAGCTGCTGGACAAGGAATGCTAACAGATCCTACACACATTGATATTTGTTGTTAACCCTGCATCTCTGTTTTTAGATTGAATTTCCAGCACCTATGTGTCCAGTAGTTTCTGGGGAAGTGGTTCACTCTGAATGGTTCATGAATGGTTAATTTGCCTGCCAACTCATTTAGATGACTTTGAGGTGGTTGCCGTCAGCCGCAGCAGCAGGCTAAGCCAGTCATTTTCATGTCAGTGGGATTTCTGGATCATAGAGAGGTAGACCCTCTCAGGTCTGTCTCCGTACAGCTCCAAAATAACATGTCCATCAGAATTTCTTAGTTGATCATTGGTTAATAGCTAAAGTGCTGCGGGGCCCAACTCAGTTAATAAAAAACTGTACCCCCTGTGTGGTTGAAATCTGCAGGTACTACCTTTTCGCTCTGATCCTCAACCTGACTCGAGATGTGTATGAGCTCCGCCTCCTCATTGAGTGTGAAGAGCGCTACAGAGCCACCAAATCCCCGCCCTCACCGTACCCCAGCACCACCCTGCCCGCTGACCACTTGTCCTCCTCCTCCTCACCTGCCACTCTGGTCACATCAGTGTGGCTCCGCAGACAGCTCCACCTGCTGGTGGCAGTGCTGTACAGCAACCCGCCGCTGCTGTTGGACCTGCTGAAGAACACTTGTGATATCTTCATCCCACTGGACCGGCTGGGGATTTACCCTACAGGGCCAGGCTTTGTGGGGGCCTGTGGCCTGGCCTCCTCTGTCCTCTCCATCCTCACCATGGTCCACCCCTGGCTCAAACTCAAGCCATGAACCCAGATACACACTGGAGGGGTCCACTAGGAGGACTGAGATCAGAATCTAACAGGGTTAACACACTGATGAGTTTGTGAAGCAGCAGCTGCTGCTGTACTGGGAGCACATTTTGGAATTGTCGCAGGGCATCCAAATCCTTCAGATAACCTCCAAATAGGTGACAGGTTGCATCCATGAGGACTATTGAACCCTGCATCACATACTTCTTATTATAGTGAGCTGTGAGCTAGGTCCACACAGTGCTGAAGTGTAGTGTGCTGCTGCACACTGTTTTCCTCATCGTCTCACACTAGCCAATGTAAAGTCAATATAAAGCTGGCGTCATTCTACATATCAGTCTGCAACAACCTCTCCCAGTACTCACCGAGAGGCTCAAATGAACGAACGAACTATATACAGGAAGCCTGTTAAAAACACACTCAGCAGACAGGAGACGGTCACCTTTGTGACCTACAGGGTGGGAAAAATTATCCAAAAACTTGATTTACCGTGACATAGAAGGGAGGAGAGTCAGTACACTGAGTGTACTGCTGCTGAGCCAGGATTTCACATACTTTGTATTGTGGTGAAGTGACTTGTTGTTAGGTCTAAGAGATTCAGTTACCACTCTGCTGTACCAGCTAACAGGCCACAACATACACTAAATGCCAGCAACAGGGAAGGATGGATGCTGGCCTTACCTGAACCCTGGTGAGATTAGCTAACTTTCCACGGTCGCTCCACTCGCTTCTTGCAGTGTTGTTGTCGCTTCACTCAACTCAGTGGTTGGGCTGGCCCGCTCCTCTTTCATGGTGCACTGAACTCGGTGTTGGTTTCACTTAATTTAGGTTAACAAATAACAGACAGAAATTAAACCAAAATACTTAAGGGATGAGGGTTCATTGTCCATCACAGTTTTCACTAAAAGACTTACTGGCTATTAGCAGTACGCAGCTCTCCTTCCTCTACTCTCAGCCCTCTGACACGCTCATATTAGACAAAACCCCCTTGAGGCATGGTTACCAATCAGATAGGGCTTGGCAATTAATCAAATTTTTTTTTCAATTATGATTTTGGCTTCCAACGATTATGAAAACGAGATTCAAGATAAAACGATTATTGTGCCTCATTCTGTTTTGCAATGATGCTCTCATTTTGTCTTGTTATAAATCCAGCACACCTCCTTCCTTTACAGCAGTGCGCTTTCACCCCTCCCTAAAAGCCCAAACTCACTGTCAGCCAGGCTGTGGCTCCAGCCAAGATGACAGAAAGAGAAACACTTTGGTTTCAAGGAGTTCGACGAGGAACAACAACAAATACTGTGCAAGCTTTGTTACACGGTGGTGTCTGCAAGCATGTCTGCGGCAACACGACCAATTAGTTTAATCATCTGAAATTCAATCACAAAGTGACCAAACAGTAAAGAACAAAAAAACATAAAGAAGGAAAGCCCCCTTGTCTTCTTCCAGCGCAACACTTAAAGTTCCAGGAAATCCACTGTTGAAAGTTTTTTTTTTTTTAAAGTTCAATAAATGCATAATGTTTCCAAAGTCAATGAGTAATTGTGTTCAATAATCGTGATCTCAGTGTTGACCAGAATAATCGTCATTATGATTTTTGCCATAATCGAGCAGCCCTACCATCAAAATGACAACCATGACATTTGATTTCAAGTGCCAGTAAATCAGGGTTCTTGTTCATTTGACCTGCTTGACGTAGTTGTTTGTTTTCACCATTCTTCCAGTGTGACATTTGAACTGTCCTGTGAGCTCCAGATGCAGGATGAATGTGAGATATAAGAGAAACTCCACATTCATCTTGTGAGGAGGACAGCGCTCGTTGGAGGGACTGACTTATCTGTCAGGTTCTTGCAAGCAATGTCAAAGCCCTTTCATTGTGCTTTTGTATCCCAATATTCTCCTACAACAGACTGATGAAGCACTAATGCCTTGTACTTGTTCTTATAAGATATGAAAGTAAACCTTACCGCTTTGAATTATATTTTTAGATTTATTTTTTATTTGCTCTAAGTCCGTTTGACATCGAGAATCAGGCTAAAATTGTCATACATAAGAATACATCTAAGCAACACATTTAATGGAATATGCAAATGTAATTACAGTTCGTGCCCTAATGATGGGGCAAACAGTACAGAGGCAGATAACGCAACAGCTGTTGTTGATGGTTACAAAGGAGTAGTGGTACCTGTCTGACCTTAAACCGATCATCCATAACGTTATGACCACTGACAGGTGAAGTGAAGAACATTGATTATCTCGGCACCTGTCAGTGGGTGGGATATATTGGGCAACATTTTGTCCTCGAAGTTAATGTGTTGGAAGCAGGAAAAATGGGCAAGCGTAAGGATGTGAGCGACTTTGACAAGGGCAAAACTGTGATGTCTAGACAACTGGGTCGGACCATCTCCAAAAATGCAGCTCTTGGGGAGTGTTCCCTGTCTGCAGTGGTCAGTACCTACCAAAAGTGGTCCAAGGAAGGAAAACTGGTGAAGCGGCAACAGGGTCATGGGTGGCCAAGGCTCATTGATGCGTGTGGGGAGTGAAGGCTGGCCCATGTGGTCCGATCCAACAGAAGAGCTACTGTAGCGCAAATTGCTGAAAAAGTTAATGCTGGTTCTGATAGAAAGGTGTCAGAACACATAGTGCATCGCAGTTTGTTGCGTATGGGGCTGTGTAGCCGTAGAACTGGACCACGGAGCAATGGAAGAAGGTGGCCTGGTCTGATGAATCACGTTTTCTTTTACATCGTTGTGGATGGCTGGGTGCGCTTAACTGGGGAAGACATGGCACCAAGATGCACAATGGGAAGTAGGCAAGCCGACGGAGGCAGTGTGATGCTTTGGGCAATGTTCTGCTGGGAAACCTTGGGTCCTGCCATTCATGTGGATGTTACTTTGACACGTACCACCTACCTAAACATTGTTGCAGACCAAGTACACCCCTTCATGGAAACAGTATTCCCTAATGGCAGCGGCCTCTTTCAGCAGGATAATGCGCCCTGCCACACTGCAAAAATTGTTCAGGAATGGTTTGAGGAACACGACGAGTTCAAGGTGTTGACTTGGCCTCCAAATTCCCCAGATCTCAATCCAATCGAGCATCTGTGGGATGTGCTGGACAAACAAGTCCAATCCATGGAAGCCCCACTTCGCAACTTACAGGACTTGGATCTGCTGCTAACGTCTTGGTGCCAGATACCACAGCACTCCTTCAGCGGTCTAGTGGAGTCCATGCCTCGACGGATCAGGGCTGTTTTGGCGGCAAAAGGGGGACCTACACAATATTAGGCAGGTAGTCATAATGTTATGGCTGATCGGTGTATATCTGTGATTCATGGAGTGAAGAGACTTCGAACAACTGTTAAGACTGCATGGCTGGTGAACTATTTGATTCAGAAGTCCAAACACAGTGCTATTAGTGGAGGAAAACCACAATTTTATACCAAATTGTAAGTGAATTCTTAGCTTGCACATCAGTGGTGACCAGCATTGTCTGTCACCATGTCAACCCTAGTGTTGCACTAAACTCAGTATTCAGAGAATAAAATCCCATTCTCTCTTGGCCCCACCCGCACCAAAGGGACCCCACGTAGTATCTGTATTTGTCTTCTTTCTTACTTTGTCGAGTGAGGACTCCTTCAGTTTATAATTTGAAAAAAAGTTACTATGTTTCAAAGGCAGACCTACTGAAATGTCTCACCTTACTCAGATGAACTAGAAATTGAAAATGTTAATAACTGAGAATCTCAACTATCACTGCCTGTATTTGTGTTACCATTCTGACTGGCCTTAAAGCTGGGGTAGGCAGAATCTGTGCAACCTAGGCAAAACCTTCCGCCTCTCTCTGCTGCCTCGTATCACTCCGCTAAGCCCCTCCCACCAAACCCACAACTTTGACAGGCAGCAGGAGTCTGTTCCCCTGTGAAACTGTATCCTTGTAGTGCTCGCTATCCACGGCGTGAGCCTCGCCGAGACTGCGCACTGTATCTCTGAAATAACCTGTGATAAGCTAAAATCTACCGTCACGGGCTAGATTTTCTGAAGCCTGAAAACAGAGGCAAGAGGGGGGGCTGAAGTAGAGGTCTACTCACAGACCACTTGAATTACAATATGCTGCACGATTAATATGCCATTTTTGCCCAATGATGCCAAAAGAAAATTGCCTACCCAAACTTTAAGGATCACTTTTCATCATTAAATCCAGAGCCAAGACATATTTCATCAGTACACGTATGGCATGTTGTCATTTGGGGACCTTGACCAAATATGTCAGAAGCAGTATCAAGTTTGATTTGGTTGATGAGATATACTGCTGCTGCCTGTAATAAAGAGCCTGTGTGTAGCTGGACTGCTTCATCTGCTTTCAGCTTTGATTTTGGCACAAAGAACCAGATACAAGCTAAATAAAAAACAAAAAGTTTAATTCAGGATGTTACTGTTACAAAGAGGAAGTAAAAACCAAACCAAGGGAAAGTAAAAACAACAATAAAAAGGGCCAGTCCCTTTTCAGGGGACCAGTGGCTGTCGGGGGGATGGTGTTTCTGTCGGCCCAGCTGAAAGGACTTAAGGACAATAAGCAGCTTCCCAACAGTCACTGTGGCAAGAGAGCAGAAGCAGTGTGTTAATAAATGACTTGAGATATTTCACTTTACACAAACCACTGTGAATTGTGGTGGTTGAGCTCACAACCTCAGCAGCACAGCTCAACTGCATGGATAAACACCACTGGGGTAAGTGGATAAATGGCTTTTAAAGAGAAGTAAAAACGTTCATTTTGGATTTCTTCCATGGAAATGAAGATTTAAGTGGAGAAATGATCCACACAACACTGATCATTTGAGAGCAACAGAACTGATGTATCCTGTGGGTGGGTGGAATTGATGAAGAGACCCCTAATGTGGTGTGTCCAAGAAAAAACAAGGTGTTACTGTCATAAGAAATGCATGTTCAGAGACAATGCTCAAACTAATGCCTGGCAACACACACAGACATACTGTACAGCCACACCCACCACTATGAGCTATTCAGAAGGTTGATGTAATGGGAC
Source organism: Macquaria ambigua (assembly GCA_008360985.2). Taxonomy (NCBI): domain Eukaryota; kingdom Metazoa; phylum Chordata; class Actinopteri; order Centrarchiformes; family Percichthyidae; genus Macquaria; species Macquaria ambigua. The sequence continues at coordinate 30,370 of VMKM01001995.1, read as the reverse complement.
TTTTGTGATGCTCCAACCTGAACTCCTCCTCATCACTCCTGGGTCTCCATGCTCTCATCCTCTCCATCGCCTCCCTCCTCCAGAGCTTCATCTTCCTCCTCCTTCCTCTCTGGAGGTTTCTCATAGGCCTTCTCTGACGGAGTGACAATCACACCGTCCCATGTAGACATCTCTGTTGCCAGGTCTGCAACAACAGGCACCCAGCGGGCTGATTAGTATTATTTATGCCTTTTATTGTGCATGACTGCACAGGTTGTAGAATCATGTGACTTATGTGGATGTGTCGTGTGGAAACAGAAAAGGCCTGAGGCTGCTGCATATTCATCTCTTCTAAAACCCTCGTGCTTGAGATGGATCATATTGGACAAAAGATTACTGGAAGCTATCATGTGTCATGTTTTATGGTATGAAATATTACTGCCATTTCTGCTCACTTGATTTGTAGACTGATCAAGTCCCATATTAGCTTCAGCTGAACTTTGCAATGTCATCCATGTCTTATATTAGAGTGTTCTGCTTAAAAGGGCTCAGAGAGAGAAGAGAAGCAATGCTTCCAGTGCAGTGTACATCTGGGCACGAGTACTTGAAAAAGAAAAAAGAAGAAAGTTAGGTTCTGATTAAAAAAATCTTTCTTCCTCTGCACTCAGCTTGTGCTGCAGGTCTTTCATGCTAACATCAGTGTTATTAATGCTACTAGCTGCCCTTCCTCACTGGAATGTGTGTGGCATGTTAGCTAGCCAGAGCTGATAGGTGTCTGTCACTGCGGTGTGTGGTGAAAAAAGCCACACACACATTCACCTGTAAACAGCATTGTTACTAGTTTCCCGCAAGTTGCTTAAGTTTCTATATGCTGAAACTGGAAAGGGAACAGCCATCTGTACTGCTCGGATTGAAAAATGAGATTAGCTTACAGCTGGCATCTCCTTCAAGGCCAAGGATCTTCCTGTAACCTCCATGCGAGAGCACCCTCACCAGCGTCTGAGCTGTGAAACACACCATGTCCTGCACAAAACACACACAAACTTAACATTATCATCATACCGTCATCAGGTTCTTGCAACACTTCCACCAGCTGCTGTGAGCCATGCTGTGCCAGTGTGCTGCTGCCTGCTGCATCATTGCCAACAGAACTTCCATGTCTCAGGGTGTCCACCAAAACAGCTTTTGAAGCCCCTTTACCACCCGCAGTAAAGGGATGGGTACTAGACCTACCTGCTGTTCCAGAGTCATGACTGTGTGCACTCTGAAGTTTCCACTCTCACAGGGGTCAGTGATGCCCACAGAGCCAGGCAGAAAGAGACCGGCAGCCAGCATCTGCAGGCAGCGCCTTCAAAACATGAGTGCAACACAAATCTTAGAGACAGTGTCCCATCCCCAGTGACCGGATGGAAATGAAAACGGATGTGAGTGGGAACCAACCTGTAGGCCACGTTCAGGGACAGGGGCTGCCTGGACGGGTTGTTCATCACTGCAGAGTGGCCCTGGAACACAATGGACAACAGCCTCACCATTATGACCTCCTCACTGGTGGCATACATGTACCAATACCCAGAATACCATTCAAGGTTTCAGGTGAACATGCGGTCACCGCTTTTTGTTTCTAATCTGGCCATGTTGTGGTTAAACGTCAGGTTTGAGTGGACAAGTGTGAAGCGGCAGACTTGTGGTCTTACCAGCAGGTCCAGGATCCAGGGAGTGAGGGGTTCAAACCCAGGGAAGCGCAGCCTCAGGTCCTTCAGCAGCCGGATCAGCACTTTGACCCTGAAGATGATCAACATCATAGAATCAAGCAAGTCCCACGGAGCGTAATGCAAATTATCAGCTCGGGTAAAAACAAACAGCAGGAGTTAAAGGGGGCTTCCTCACATTGACTGAGAGGCGTTCTCCTCAAACCAGCGGGCGTGGCGGATGGCAGCCAGGGCACTCTGCAGCACCTTGATGTCCACTGAAGAAACATCAAAAATAAAACCAACGCTTGCACTATATATTGCGTATATTTTGTTTCCACAGGCTGAATTAGAAATACAACGGAGGTCTACGAATGAAAGCTAGATTAAATATGTAGTTTGTACAGTACATATTGAGACATTTATTGTCACTACATCCTGAATTTTGAAATCTAGAGTGGTGAACTTTATAACTGACTACTGGTTACAGTACAACAAAGTTTCTTTACATCTTTCAAGATGTGCTGCAAAAAGACTGCAAGTCTCTAGTATAAACCTCACTTTCATCAGTCACAACCAAATTTCAGGTGCTGACTTTGACATGACCCTAATGGAACCCCAATAAGACAAACCAGTAGCGTAGTGAAATGTAACATAATGGACCTTTCTGCCTTCATCACACAGCGGAGAGATGAGGCAGAGAGAATACAACAAAGGTCCCTGGCTAGACTCGATCCAGGGATGTGGACCTCATGGTGGGTGTGTTAACCCCTAAGATATGGGGGTTGCCCCAGAGACAGTTCTTCTACATGCTCAGTGTACATGTACGTGTATGTGTGAGCTCATACAGTGCAGCTCAGGGTCCAGCTTGCGCAGGTTGGGGGGAACGGTGGTGATGAGGATCTTGACGGTAGCATCAGCTGAACTGATCTCAAAGCCTGTCTCATTGGTCAGCATGGACAACACTGAAACCAGCAGACACACATTACATTAGCAATGTTGGTTGTGGGCCACATTAGTGATCAATAATCAATTGATCACTAAAACCTTGAGAATTACAAAGCACAGGACAGCCCACAACTAATTTAGGTCACAGAATTAAACCAAGCTCATGGTTTGAATCCTGAAGGAAATGAAACTAAAGAATTTAAAATCCGGCACCAATAAAACTCCCTTCTTCTGGTCCAGCTGGACCTCCTTAAACCTCTGCTGGATGAACTGGATCTCTGACATTCCCCCGTTAAACTTCAAGCATAGAGTTATTCATCCTAACTTTTCTGAAAGTGAACAGCAGTCCCTCAGGGTCTACCTTCAGTAGGGTCCTGTGTGCGAAGGGTCTCCACCACTTTGTTGCCGAGAGCAGCCACTGCCTCCACTGTAGAAGAAGAAAACGGTCATCATCCAACATCACACAGATTCTAATAGAAAGGGCTCTCAATAAAGGGCTCCTTACATCAGAATGAGCAATTAGGGGGGCTCTGGCTCAGCTCTGGCTCTGAACATAACACCTCGCTGTGACATCATCCGAGTGACAAGAACCAACTCATACAGTACTAAATACATTAGCAGCAGCTTTCCTTTAAACAGTGCTACAGCTTGTATCATTACATCGACAACCTCTTCAGTTTCGGAACAGATGACATCACTTCCTACGCATCACTCACGTGTAGGGAGGATCTTGAGGATTACAACCAGGTCAGCAACATTGTGTCCTGTTGTCATGGTGCCCTTCTTGTAAGAGCCCACCTGACGCACCTCTTCAATTTGCTATGAACAGACACAGGTACACATTATTAACATGTAATATATTGACTAGCTCATATTATTCACAGGCTCCACATCAATTTACTGATTTGAAAAATTCACAGATTGGACCAACCAGAAACTAAACAGTCTAGTCTGAAAATGTTTCCATGCATTTGTTACATCTAGGCTGGATTATTGCAACTCTCTATTATCAGGATGCCCCAATAAGTCCCTTAAGACTCTCCAGCTGATCCAGAATGCTGCAGCACGTTTACTGACAAGAACCAGAAAAAGGGATCATATTTCTCCAATATTAGCTTACTAAAATCCATAATAGAATTTAAGATCCTTCTCCTCACCTTCAAAGCCTTTAATGGTCAAGCACCATCATATCTTAAAGAGCTCATAGTACCCTATTATCCCACTAGAGCACTGCGCTCCCAGAATGCAGGGTTCCTTGTGGTTCCTAGAGTCTCTAAAAGTAGAATGGGAACCAGAGCCTTCAGCTATCAAGCTCCTCTCCTGTGGAACCAGATCCCAGTTTGTGTACAAGAGGCAGACACCATCCTCACATTTAAGAGTAGGCTTAAGACTTTCCTCTTTGATAAAGCTTATAGTAGGGCTGACTCAGGTGACCCCTGAGCCACCCCTTAGTTATGCTGCTATAGGCCTAGACTGCCAGGAGACTTCCTATGATGCACTGAGCTCCTCTCTCCTCCTCTCCATCTGTATGCACTCATATCCCATCAATGCTTGTTACTAACTCAACTTCTTCCTGTAGTTGTGTGCTATCTCTCCCCTTCTGTTGCTTTCTGCAGGTATTTCTGCCTCCGGAGCTGTAGAGTCTGGATCTATGGTTGCACCTGCTGCCCCCGTGTTCCTGCTCTGCACCCACTGCTGCTATTACTGTTATTGCTCTTATTATTAGTATTACTATTATATTGCTCTTAGTATTATTTCTATTAATATTAACATTAATACCATTACCACAACTATTACTTTACATCTCTATGTGGAACTGTATTGTGCTGCTGTATGTTCTCTTTCCTCCTGCTCTCTCTCTCCCGCTCCCCCCCTCCCCCTTCAACCCAACTGGTCGAGGCAGATGACCGCCCACCCAGAGCCTGGTTCTGCCCGAGGTTTCTACCTGTTAAAAGGGAGTTTTTCCTTGCTACTGTCGCCTAGTGCTTGCTCATGGTGGGAACTGTTGGGTCTCTGTAAATATAAAGAGTCGGTCTAGACCTGCTCTATACGAAAAAGTGCCGAGATAACTTTGTTATGATATGGCACTATATAAATAAAACTGAATTGAATAAAACTGAATTTACACTGACCTATGATTTTAGGCAACGTGATTTTTAGTTACTTAGTACGTGACATTCAATATGCTTATTCAAATATTGCTGTATAGTTTTCAACATTTTTAACCATTCCTCATGTTTTCAGTTCACATTGATCCATGGTTAAACTGGGAGCCTGAGATGTTCTGGCAGAACAATTCATCAATACCTTCATGACTGATCATCTATTTGGTCCCATACATTATACCAGTACAATGTACTTCCATGATACACTGAACTCACTGATCTCAAGTACAATAGTGTGCTTTAGGGTGTTAGATGAAAGACAAGTGACTCACCACTTCAAAGTTGCCAGGTGCAACAATCAGGTTGTCAATGACATTGTTGATCTTTGTGACCAGGGACAAGATGGAGGACTAAATGCAGGAAGAGACCAATACACAGTGTTTCTGCCAGTGAATAGAGACAACAAAGTGCATGCAGAGAACTAAACTAACATTGGTGAGAGTGAGACAGGTTTGTGGACGCACCTGCTCTGCAGGTGTGGGGCTCAGGTCGTGGTTTCTATTCAGCAGACACTCACTGAAAGCCGTCTCGTCCGGTGCAGGCTTCACTCTGGGGAAGGCCATCTCACACTTGTGATAAACAACAGTCAGTGTCAGGACTTACACTCTGTACTTCATCTGCTTTACTACTACACATACTGTATGTAACCAACTTAACACCCCCTGAAAAACTCCTCACCTTCCACCAGTGTGTGTGTGTGTGTGTGTGGGAGGTAGGTAGCGGTTTGATCCCCGCCTCCTCCTGTCCACATGTTGAAGTGTCCTTGGGCAAGACACTGAACCCTAAGCTGCTCCCAATGGAGGCCAGCACCTTGCATGACAGCTCCGTTACCATGGGTGTGTGAATGTGTTTGAATGGGTGAATGAGACCAATCTGTAAAAGCGCTTTGGGAACTGTTAAGGTTGAAAAGCACTATATAAGTGAAGTCCATTTACCATTTTTACTCACCACATAAAAATCAAATGGGATGTGTGGGACAAATGGACGGTACCTAAACAGGGATGAAGAACAGATCAACAGTTTGTAGTTCAAGCAATGAACATAAAAGAACTGATAGAGGAAACAGTGTTTAACATAATAACAATACTTCTAACAACGTCTGCCTGGCTGAAAATGAAGCTGACATAAGGAACTGAAAAAAATGTTTTTTATATGGACTTTAGTACTACATGAATGATGGACTAAATAAAAAAGCATGTTTTACAACTAGACCCTGATCTCTAGGCGGTTTTAATCATGATGCCTTCAGGATGTTAATAAGCGAATAGCAGCTCTGTGGCTGAACTCACCCCTGGACCAGTCCTCCACGGGACCCGAAGCGGCCTCCCCGGCCCCTGCCGCGGTCCCCTCTGGACACAAACACAGTAACATGTCGGAACTGCTCACGTACATTTGCTCGTCAAAGCTAATGATAGGAGTAACGTTAATGATACCGTGGCGACTCCGCTTTATGCACTAACCTATTGCGAACATTAATGCTATCTCGCTAACCTAACCATAACGCACTCAGCTGCTAACGTTACGCTCCCATTCACATCGGTATAGATTCATTCATTTATTCAACTACTTGGCTTGGTGATGTTACCTAACGTTAGCCCCCCTAGATGGTTGATACGTTACATGTGTAAAAATACTCATTATTCAGCAGCTCAGAAATGATACCATTAATACGCTTCACGACGACACATGTGGAATAATTAATAACGTTAGTGGTTAATGAATGTCGCTAGCATGTTAGCTAGTAGCAAGCGTTCAAACAATGCACGCCGCTAGCTTCATGTTACGCTAACATAACTCGCTCTACCATGCACTACGAGCTAGGTTTCTAACAACTACGATGAACACATTGCTTGTATAAAACTGTAAAACACAACAGAATTTAATGTGAAACTTAATGAAATCGAATTACCTCATTGCGTAAGACGTTTTGATTATTTAATGCGAAAATCCTAGGAGAACTGTTCACCGACCAGCTCCCTCTGCGGCAGACTGCTGCTTCCTGTTCGTTCTTCTTTGAGGTTTACCGGCAGCCGGCCATCCATAGTATTACATTACTGCCATCTTCTGGAGTTAGTTAACTCCTACAGCGTCCTGTTTGTCAGATTGTTCTGTTCTCATTAGAAAGCTGACCAAACATCTTCTGCCTTGTCCACTTCCAACACACTCCAGTGTGCTTTTCCTGCTCCTGTTTTTTTATTTTGAACAAATTGCACATGTCACACATTTTGACAATAAGAAGATCCACAGTGCAAAATTCACTGGCATATTTTATGTGCAATTTGTTCAATACACACGCACACACACACACACACACATATATATATATACAGTATATACTATAGTTGGTCCTGGACTATCTAAAGTGAAGAAATGTATTTTGTGTCATTTTCTGTACTGTTAATATGATGTGATGACACACAGTCAAGTCATGACATGAGGTAGCAAACAATACATATGTTTATCATTCAACTTTACCATATTTTTAGACTTGAACCATAACAGAAAAATGTGTGCACAAACACTTTAACTGAAACTTTTATTATTTAAAAAGGTAAAATTATATTTACACTGTGTTTCACCCGGGTTTACTCCTTCCCCCGCTAATGCATCTTTGTGACCCGTGGCCTAAACACTCCCTACTAACTTTCTTACCTGGCCTGTAAGACCGATGGACTTCCTCATGTAACAGAGCATATAACTGTTCTGACCGTGCTGCATTAGCCAATTCTTCACTGAATGGTTTTCAGCCCTTTAAATGACCTTACTAGAAGTCTGACAAGAGATTTAAGCTTTCCTGTCGTCCACTTCAGTCCTCTTGCAGGCTGCTTCCCTCCTGGAGTTACCTCTGTCTGTCCAACTAACACCAGGTCCAGGATTCAACTGTGTCCTTGGTTCCACACACACACACACACACACACACACACACACACACACACACACTCCAACCCTGTTACCTAACAATTATGCTTACTTTATATACACCTAATTTGCATTTGCAGTTATGTTTTGAATGAAACATAATGCCACTTGGATTAAGTGTTTTTGGTAATCAACATGATGAGGAAACTTACACTTATCAGCAAGCTGTTCACCTCTATGGAAAATTTAAATGCCTAAAGAAAAACAAATCAAACAAAGAAATAAAGTGAAATACAATACACATTGTCACATGTATTTACTTATTTACTGTGTCATTATTAAATGGAACACTGGATAATATGCCTTTAGTCTTTAATAATTGAATTAATTGATTTTCATTGTGACATGAATTTCCCATGCCACATTAAAATTAAATGACAGCACAGAAAACAAAGTGAAGATGTATACATAAGTCAGTAGTAGTGTCTCTACGGCTTAAGCTTCATGGCCCCGCCCCCAAGCTATGATTGGACAGTAGATTGTTTTTCATTTTGGCATGGATGATGTCATAATCTCAAAAAAGAAAAAGCTCATGAAAACTAACAAGGAAGCATAGACCAATGCGTAGTATTGGTCTATGCTTCCCTCTGCTGGACCACACTGACATGAAACACATCTGTGTTTTATGTGTTGTCATTTGATTTTAATGTGGCATGCAACATTTATGTTAAAATGAAAAACAGTGCATTCACTGTTTAAAAATAAATAAATGAAGAAATGAATAAATTAATATGCCATTAAATGCACCAAAAATAATATTAAAAATAAATGTAGGCATTAATTAATTGATAAAATGTGACATAAATTGATATTTCTGTATTTATTTATATATTATTTTCCCTTTGCATATAAATCCCCCTATTTATTTACTTTCCCACTTAATTTATAAATGTATTATGTATTTTCTTTTTACATTTCTTTGTCTTTTCACATTTATTTGTGTTTTTACATTTTTTTGTCTTTTCACATTTCTTTGTCTTTTTACATTTCTGTCAGTGACTTGCAGTCAGGCAAGTAAAATACTAACAATGATAAGAGAAAATCAATTTGTCCACTTGACTGTTTTCTGTATGATTTCAACATTTCTATGGTCAAAATCGCTAAATTTACGCATTTTCTGTTCAAATACATGGGAGAAGGGCGAGGTGAGGCAGCGATGAACTGTGCCTCACCTCTGACGGCGCTGTGCTACACACACTGACTGACGCAGGCAGTTGGCGCATGCCCATTGCTGTCTCTCTTTATATCGCCAATATACATGTTTGATTACACATGTACTACACATGCTGATGTTCCACAGTCGGTCTAATATATTTAATGAATGTGTGTGACATATTTAGTCTTTCTGATTGGCCATAAATGCGCAGTGAAAATGCACAGGGTGAGGCAGAAAGTACCGTGCCGCACTGATAGGGGGCAGTGCTGAGCCCCATAGGCACAATGGGGAACAGGTACACGTCGCTGCGTCCGTTTTGGGTTCATATATTTTTACATCCGACTCCAGAGGAGTCAGTGCCTCACCAGTCATGAACCTCACCGCACGTCACTGATTTCTGTATGCACTTTGCTTCATTACGCTGCTTCAGTATTCAAATGAGGGGGGCTGTCCTTCAATGTGGTTCATGTGGTCAACCTTTGCTATTGGTTGATCGACATCAGAGTGCATAGATCCAGGCTACTTTTGTAAAGGAGCGGTAGGGCACTGTAGTGGCGCAGTCGGCCAGACGGTCGGTGTCGAAGCGATCCTGCTCCTCTGCTCTTTTCTAGGGCTGATCTTTTCGCTGTTATGATGTGCGGATCATACAACTCCCAGTGCTTCTCCACTTCTACGATCAACATTTCTATGGTCAAAATCGCTACATTTACGCATTTCCTGTTCAAATACATGGGAGAAGGGCGAGGTGAGGTAGCGATGAACTGTGCCTCACCTCTGACGGCGCTGTGCTACACACACTGACTGACGCACTCGCTCGCTTGCTGCTTGTGTGTGTCTGCTAGTGTCTCGCTCTCTGTTTGGGCACAACTGACAAATATTACTAATTTAAAAATACACAGAGGGGCAGGAAAATCAAAAGGGTTTGCAAGCAGGATGCATAGTCTATCATTTATCAGAATCAGATCATTTATATCATATATATCGTTTTTAATATATAACCAGTGTGTTTTTGTGCCAGATTTGCTCGATATGGGCAGAATGGAAATCGTGACGCTTCGCGTATGGAATATTATATCATTCTAAAAGGTTGTACTTGAAAACAGGAGTGTGTATCTGTAACCGTAGTTTTGCAAACTTGTGCAGTGACATTTGTATCTGTAAGCTTAGTTTTGTAGACTTGTGCAGTGTACGTTTCGTATGTTTTGTACACATGGTGTCCAAAAGAAACAGGCTATCCGCGAGGGAGGGAGGGTGGGATCTCCAGCTTCTGACCAATCAGTGTCTTTGGAATTGCTATGCACAACACAGTTGGCTAGTCAACACTGTCAGTCAACCATCGTGCTCAGTCGACATAGAGCCATGTACGGTTACAGATACAAACCCCTTGTTTTCAAGTACACCTTTTAGAATGATATAATATTCCATATTCGTGGTGCGTCCGCTGCCTCTCTCAACAGCTCCGACACCGACTGTCTGGCCGACGCCGCCATTACAATGCCTTACTGCTCCTTTTCAAAAGTAGCCTGGACACTGGTGTGGGAGCAAGGCATGTATAGTCGATCTATGCACTCTGATGTCCATCAACCAATAGCAAAGGTTGACCCCATGAACCACATTGAAGGACAGCCCCCCTCATTTGAATACTGAAGCAGCATAATGAAGCAAAGTGCATACAGAAATGTAAAAAGACAAAGAAATGTAAAAACACAAAGAAATGTGAAAAGACAAAAAAATGTAAAAAGACAAAGAAATGGTAAAAGACAAAGAAATGTAAAAAGACAATACATAATACATTTATAAATTAAGTGGGAAAGTAAATAAATAGGGGGATTTATATGCAAAGTGAAAATAATACATACATAAATACATAAATCAATAAATCAATTTATGTCACATTTTATCAATTAATTAATGCCTACATTTATTTTTAATATTATTTTTGGTGCATTTAATGGCATATTCATTTATTTATTGAGTCATTTATTCATTCCTTCATTTATTTTTAATTATGGCAGTTTCGGTCCTCCATATAAAATATCTTAAATATAGGTTTTTCAATATTTTCTCAATTTACTATCCACATTTAGTGAAACCTTATCTTACTATCAGTTCTTTGGCATTGATGACTTGCAAACACATAATCTTGAAAGCTTTAAATAGCTTTTTGCTGCCCAGCATCTGCACACGTGTAGTTAGTAACACTGGAGTGATTATAGTAGTAGTATAGTATATATGTTTGTTTATGTCTTTAAGGGAAGATTTTTTAAATAACTCAACTATCTGGACATCTTTTAATATTGCAGTGCCTTTATTAATCTCTTCTGTGTTCAGTAGTAACAATAGTACCGGTAGCAGACACACATGTACAAACAGAGCTAGATACAGGTACAGTTACCTACAAATAATAACAGCTGTGTGTGTAACTCAGATCAACCTGAGAAAGTGGAAAGTATGGAGGAGTGTTGTTTTAGTAGACTTAATTTCAAACAAAAACTAAGCTTTTTCCCAAGGCTTTTAGTTTGACAATGAACCCTAACAATGACGTATATAACAGGCTCCTACCACTAATGATTTCTTGTAATTTAAGATTAGATAATAATTGTAATAAAGAGTTTACGTAACATACACTCTATTTTCTAGCCAAAGTAAACTCTGAGGATGTGAGGCATTTGCCTTTACTTGTGAATCATAGAATCAGTATCAATCATTCATTTCTGGACCAGCCTCTAATCCCTGCCCATTTGTACCCTGAATGAATAAAACCCTTGACATGAAAGACTACAACACCATTCATGTAATCAAGCAAGAACGCCCCAGAGATCACCAGAGAAATATTGGACTAAAGTCTCCTGGCTTGCATTCACCATGGTACAACTGAGATGGCTGTGGACTCAGTGGACTCTGTGTTTAGTGGCCATGGCTATTTCAGGTAAGAAATGCTCATACATTAATAGCTGGTTGGAAGAATTGAATAAACATTGTGGCTTGTAGCAGGGCTGCTGGTATTTGTATCATTTACAACTCATCAATGAAAGTTAGATGTCCTGCTTAAGGGACTATACTTGTGTTTTTGCATATTTTAGCCCATTCACTTAAAGTGTAACTCCACCCTCAGATTCAGCTAGAACCCTCTCTCCCAGAAAATTTGAAAAATGCAACAGTAGAGGGAACAACGACTGTAGGGGGCATAGTGTGTGGGTCAGGGGACATGGGATAGACTGACTGACACTGATTAGAGTCTTTTTTATATAAATTTCATGACGTAGACAGGTCCCAACTGGTTCACTCTATGTCAGCATTGGCCTCACAGGTTCAGGCTGATTTAAAACAGTAGATGGCGTGTTGACGCATTTTCAACCCATGAAATGCTGATTTTTATACATTTGGTAAGAAATGTCAATATTAACACCAGCATTGCTGTGTTTCATCACAGTACAGTCATATAATTTAGTTTACAGCTCAAAGAACACGTTGAAGTGTGCAGTACCTCTTTAAACACTGGTATGGTTCTCTAAAATGAGACATCTGAAATGAAAATGTAAATATTTGGTGATTCATTGAACATGCTCTGGAGACTACAGATTTTAGTAATATAAACATGCAGGTATGAATCAAGTGTCTGAATGGCTATCAGGGGTCCCATTTTAAATAAATCGTTTTTAGCTACACAATCTCACCACAAGGTTCATGTAGTGGCTACTCTGGAGCTTTCAGTCATATCACACAATCTTCCTCAGCTGATGGAGTTGTCCAATTGTCATGGAATTGCAAATGTTCACCATGTTTGTTGATACGTCCATTTTGGCTTTGTTGTTACGTCCATTTTGGCTTAAAAGCTGAGACTGAAAGTTCATTATTGACCTTGAAAGTTGCATTTACTATCGTCATAAAGTCCCATTTTAGTGAATCCTCATAATGCACAGAGAAACACCCATCAACAACTGCACTCCCAGGGACTCAAATCAGTGCAATATAAATGAAAAAGGCAACCTCTGGGTTGACCCTATGTGAAAGTGATTGATATCTCGATGAGGTGATATTTTGAGATTTACTTTATATATTATATGGAGTGTTGGAACCTACAAATGGGGTTACAGGTGGTAGAAAAGGTTGAGAAATGCTGCAGTAGTCCTAATGTTTTTCAAAATCAATGTATGAAAACATTGCTGATAATTAGACAGTGTTTTAGATAATGTTATGAAAGCCCCTTATCATTCATTTCCACATTTTGCTACACTAATGGCCAATCCAACAGTTCTAGGGTGCAAACTGTGGCCATATTCAGGGCTTTGAAGTGACAAAAAAGAACAGTGTGTGAGTGATGTTCTAGTACATGTTTCTCTCAAGTTAATAGATAAAATGTCCCAATGAAACCTGCAGGGCTTCTGACTGTTCAGTCTCTTCGCCTCCATGACGTTCTAAGTGTAGAGTCATTCAGCTCTGCTCAACAGAAGGCCTTCTATGTGCCAATGGAGATCACCAACAGAGTCTTCACCCCGACACTGCTCAACCCAGCATCTGAGGAATATCAGACCATGTATAAAGAAGTCAGTGACTTGGTAAGATGAACAACAATAGATGATGATAACCACTTTAGAACCACCAGGGCTGGAGTTACCATTGGGGACAGTGAATTCGTGTCCTGCAACCCAGAAGAAGTTTTCATTCCACAATTAAAAACTTACACATTTATAGGCTGGCTCAAGTATTTTTAGACTCATATACCTACTCTTGACTTCTTTAAGGCCAAAAAAAAAATTAAATAGATGAGGCATTCAGTATTTCTCCACAAGAATTTCCTTCCTGGTAGTGGAGAGAAGACTTTAAATAGCATTTACACCTTTGTGTGGCAAATATAATTTACAGAAACTACTGTATAACACATCGCATCCAAATAAATATTATTCGTGTTTGCACAGTGCTACACTTTAGGGGTGGCAGGGGGGACAAACAATATGTTTTGGTATACATTATATGGGAATTTAGCAGGAATTTTTACTTCCATTGTGACTTTAAAGACAGTACTTTTTGAAAAGTAATTGTGTACTATGTTGACTTTCAAAATATTATATGACCTTAGGGGAAATTTGGGATCTGGGAGATCTATTGGGTGCTCTCACAAAATCTGGGATTGTTCTGTGTGGTGAGTACTATTGGTATGGTAATGTGGGAACCAAGAGCATGTACTCAATCTGCCTTCAGATTTATGAGATTTAGGTCATAAGAACACTGTTGCCAAGCAACTCAGGCCAGTATCCCAAGGAATTATTGTACCGTCTGAATGTAGCAGCCAATCCCTCCTACATTCTTATTCTCCACCATTTTGTTGTCTCCCTTGGTCAGCTTAGCGACTTGTGGGCTGACTTGAGTGGCCACTCCATTCACAGGTTTGGCCTTTGCGTCTGGCGAGGTCTTGATCTGTTCTCCTTGGGTCAGTCTTGTGTCTTGCAGACTAACTTGAGTAGCCCTTTTGCCTGTCAGGCTTAGATTTCCCGTCTTGCATAAATAGTGTACATTTGTAAATTGTTTGTTTATAACTTGTTGTGTGAACTGGGCTTAAAGAGTTACCCCCTACCTATGGATATTCCATAGATGCAGGATAACTCTTAAAGCCCAGTCACATTGTAATGGCATGATAGTCTTGATATGATAGAGAATGTCTGGTTACATTGTAACCTTGGTTCTCTGAGTGAGTGAGAGACTATCTCTTTAGCTTTCGGGCTGCTTGGAGATATGTTCTGATCAAACTATCAGTGATTCCATGCCAACAGGTGCTTTATAGGTAAATATATATATATAGGTAGTGTGTTGCTGGGCAAGCCATTCCCAGTACATATTAAATATAACAGAGTGGAGAGATTGTTTCCTCACTCAGAGAAGCAAGGTTACAATGTAACCAGATGATATAGTTATGGGGTGGGGGTTGGGGTGGGGTATAAAGGTTATTATTATTATTATTATATAGTAACACAGCATAATGACTAAAACACAGCCAATTCATTTACCCTGAGAAGAGCAGTTTTATGCATCACTAAAACATAGTAGTAGACAGTTTTGTCACTGTCTGAGGAATGCAACCAGTGAAGATACTGTTGCTATTCACAGTAAAGGGCAAGCTTGCTACCCATTGGCCAGGAATGGAGTTTTAGAAAGTCTGGATGCAATACAGCTGCAGTTAGTACACAAGATAGGTGCTCAAAATAACATAATAGTACATGTTGTTAATTGTCAGTACACTGTACTATTACTGCTGTATTTCAAAGTTATAAGGTGTTGATCTGTATTTGTTTTTCTTTTGTTTTTTGTTTTGCAGCTTGAAAGCGTCTATGGCTGCCCTAACAATGATATATGTCCAACAAATGTCTATGGAGGTGTTGTGGCAATGACTTTCAGGTATCAATATCTTTGGTCTCTCAGTCATGGAGGAACAGTATTTGGGTGGAATATGCTATGCCAGATGATAGCGGCAGCACAGACTCCACTTCCTAGCTCAAACCATAAGTGGAACCCTGTTAAAGTGTCATTGGCATCCATGTTGTCTGCTATATGTTTTGAATACACAGAGAAAACATTCTACATGGCAGTAAATTCTATTACTGCTTAACCTGCAGTATCAGGTGTGGTGTGCAATAGATTTCCTGAGGAAATATTGCTGCAGCATTTCAATATTTTATATGGAGCTGTATTGTGTGTATTCAGTACATCAGTATTATTTATGCATAAAAATGGAAGTAGAAGTAGTTATTTACAAAAAGAGTTGAAATGTTTCTTTGATCAGAATATCATAAATGACAAATATAGTTGTGTATATCCTCTTCTTAAATATGCTTATAATAATACTTTCTTCACAGCTCTGGATCAGTGATTGCAAATGCAACTGTAGTCTTCAATACCCTCTCTATTAATCCATCCGTCGTCTCTTCATACTTTAAGAAGAATGCCAACAACGTTGAACCCCCAATTCTCCACATTAATCCGAGCTATACAACCAGTAAGACTAATGTTGTACATATAATTCCAATTGTTCCTCCTTAGTGATGTACATGTTGTGTCATGAAGCGACATTCTACATATGTAATCAGTATTTCTTTTTTCCCTTAGGTGAAAAAGTAATTGAAATCACACCTACTATAACTACAACAACACCTACAACTACCACAACACCAACTACTACAACACCTACAACTACTTCAACCACAACACCCACAGCTACAACTACCACAACACCTACAACTACAATTACCACAACACCTACAACTACAACAACCACAACACCTACAACTACAACCCCAACTACAACTACCAAAACACCTACAACTACAACCCCAACTACAACTACCACAACTACAACAACCACAACACCTACAACTACAACCACAACTACAACCACAACTACAACTACCACAACACCTACAACTACAACCCCAACTACAACTACCAAAACACCTACAACTACAACCCCAACTACAACTACCACAACTACAACCCCAACTACAACAACCACAACACCTACAACTACCACAACTACAACCACAACTACAACCCCAACTACAACTACCACAACCCCAACTACAACAACCACAACACCTACAACTACCACAACTACAACCCCAACTACAACAACCACAACACCTGCAACTACAATTACCACAACACCTACAACTACAACATCTACAACTACAACCCCAACTACAACTACCACAACTACAACAACCACAACACCTACAACTACAACCACAACTACAACTACCACAACACCTACAACTACAACCCCAACTACGACTACCAAAACACCTACAACTACAACCCCAACTACAACTACCACAACTACAACCCCAACTACAACAACCACAACACCTACAACTACCACAACTACAACCACAACTACAACCCCAACTACAACTACCACAACCCCAACTACAACAACCACAACACCTACAACTACCACAACTACAACCCCAACTACAACAACCACAACACCTGCAACTACAATTACCACAACACCTACAACTACAACATCTACAACTACAACCCCAACTACAACTACCACAACACCTACAACTACCACAACTACAACAACCACAACACCTACAACTACCACAACTACAACCCCAACTACAACAACCACAACACCCACAATTCCAGCACTCACATTTACTACTACTACAATCCGAGATCCCACAACATCTTCAAGCAAAACAAACACCTCTTCTGATGACACCATATTGGTTTCAACCACCAAGACAAATCATGGGAACCGTAGTGACATTTACACAACAGATGGAAGAGAAAATCGTACACAAGACCCAGCAGTGAGCAACACTACAACCATGAATCCACATGAGAAACACACAGATTCTCACAGTGTTTCAACTGGAAAGCCCAATGATTCCGTGACATCAGGTGGAGGTGGAGGCGGCGGCAGCAGCAGCGATGGGAGCAGTGACTGGGTACCTGGATGGGGTATTGCCCTCTTAGTTTTAGTCGCTGCCATCTTGTTGCTACTCATAATCATCTTTATTATGCTGGTGAGTTATCAAGCAGGTTTAATACAATATACTTTTCATTCCACAGTTTTTATTGCTTGATTCTATATGATATTTAACAGTAACTGCTTCCCTAGATGACAGCTGGGTTTCCTTATACAACCTTAAACTCTGAAAATCTGGTTGAATTTAATCTGAAGCTGTGTCCCATTTTAAAAATACTAAAAATTCCTGTGTATCACGCACATTAAAAAATGATTCTTTGAATAGACCTTTCTCATGACAGTCAAACACAGGCATTACTAAAGGCTGCAAACCATCTTTGACGTGTTACATGTCCCATCCACTAGCATGGAGGGGGCGGGGTTTATGACTTACATACTGCAACCCGCCAACAGGGGGCGATCGAGATGTTTTGGCTTTACTTTTGGGGAGCTGTCATCTCATCCACCTTTATATACAGTCTATGATTCCAATACATGACAGAATACATAATGGCTAGCTGGGCCATGGCTCCTATAAATATGACAGGGGACACAACCTGTGAATTGTTTATGGCCCTCAACATCCCAAAACCCATTGAGCACTGGTCAATTGGTTCATTTTGGTCTATGTGAGTCCAGATGCAGGATTTGGGGATGGGGCATAGGATCACTCTTTTGTCCTTTGACTCCTTTAAAGGTCCCATCATTTGTAGGAGGAAATGAATCTGGACATAGCTTCCTGATATGGTTGTTCACTCTACTTTTACTCTCAACTCTGTTTTGATGCTCTGTTGTTTCAGTTGGTTCAATGGTGTAACAAAACAGAAAGCCACATGGAAACTACTGAGGATCCATATTACACTGAAAAGAAACAACCGCCCCAGGACCCTCTGCCAGTGTACACACCTCAAAGCCCAGTGACACAGAAACCAGGGTCAACCCCTGTCATTATTGTAAGTACTGCAAAACTAGAATAAGACCTGTGCAGTGTTTATATTTGGCTTCTATATTTGTATCACTTTGTATATGAAAATACACAGTTGACATGTTTACATACATGTAAGCTTTACTTGATAGACGTCTGCCTTAGTCATTAGCCTGGGATGTTTGAATTTGGTCCTCCCATGTTTTTCAACAGGGGGACACGCCCACGAAGAATAAGACAGGGTTCTATGCAGTGAATCCTTGAGCTTCTCTGGATGATTAGGAGCCATCAAGCAACAGGTAGCCTACTTAGTTCATCCAAGTATATTGTTGGCCGCTTAGCTATATGGGAGTAAACTCTTTTGATTCTAATGATCCAGTGGCCTTTCCACAAGTACCAACTTTAAAGTTTACAGCAAACTTGTCATCTATTCTGTGCAGCACTTATGCATTGAGAAGTGTAGTGAACATTGCAGCCTCTTGGGGGCTTAGACGTTGAGTCTGATGAACTGTTTTACAACGTGACCAGTACATGTACAAAAAAACTACAACACAAATTTGAACACTAACTTAACTTGTTGTCTTAATGAAATATATAATGTCAAAGTTGAGAGAACAAAAGCTTTCTATCATTCATTTGTACGAATACATTGAATTGAACAGGAAATGATCAGTGAGAACAGACTGTTAAGAATCAAGGAGCTGTCCTCTGAGCAAGAAGTGCCACAGGTTCCTCTTAATACCAGTGTGACACAGCTCTGGTGTGATGTTTGCACTATAGGTTAACCTGTTAACACTCAGGCTGATTTGTGATTAATGTTACCATTTGAATAGTAATGTGACACACGTAAATGAGTCCTGTGCTCAGAGGCTCTATAGGTAGCTCTGCTGGGAGGGCCAGGCTAGCTTTGGTGGGCTGTTTGATCTTTCCAGTTAGCTACATGCTTTGTAGCTAACTTCATGCATGTTTATGAAAATGTACTGTATCTCCATATTAGGTGATTTTTACTTTTTCAGATATGTTGAAGCAGTACATTCTCTTGGGTTTAGGGGAATCTCCTACCTATTTGACTCATAGAAACCAAGTGGATTATCTCAAATATGCACCCCCAACAAAAGGCTAGGTCCTGGAGAGTTGACATGTACAGGCGTTTTTATCTACAGCAACATTATAATAAATGGCTAAATAAATCAATAGAGTTAAATTTGGACCTTGTGTTTTGTAACTGATAGTTATCTAATGCCGTGTTGTAATGCAGAGGGAGTGAAGTGTCTCTGACCTCTCCCACTCTCTCAACAATAGATCTTAATCATGGCTTATTCATTAGAAGATTTGTTTGACGCTCACACCAAGGCGCTGTCTGACAATACAAGGAGGCTGGGCTTTGTGTGTTTTTCTATGAATGTATGAGTTTATTAAAGAAAGCCTTCTCATTCAGACAACAAAAGACATGCTTTTCTATAAATGTATGTATACATGTACGAACATAGGGTTTAAAGCTCACAATTCAACAAACAACAGAAGTCCACAACTCAAATGGCACTACGACTCACCGTGGCTTAAAAAGACAAACTTGTGAGCAGTTATGTCTACATGAGGGCTGTAGGTATTTTGAAGTTACACTGCCTGATTTTGCTATAGCTCCCACAATATTCTGACAAGCTTGCAGGTTTCTGTTTAAATCATGATGTAGGCACCTGAAACATGGCTCAGGTCAGTAGCTTTGTTGGGTCTCTGTAAATAATATTATAAAGAGTATGGCCTGCTCTCTATGAAAAGTGCCCTGAGATAACTTCTATTATGATTTGGCTCTATATAAATAAAATGTAATTGAATAGTTTAACTACCATTTAAAATCTGTGTGCACATGTATATAATACTGCTATTTATCCACTATTTATACTTATACTGGTGACACCAATGTAACCAAATAGGGCCAAAATGTCAAAGTAAATGATGAATGAAACACACACACAGCTTTTTTTCCTTGGCATGGCCATGCTATTAATGACTCAGTGGTTCCCAAACCTCATTTGAAAGCCCCAAAAATCATGCATTCTCCCATCTGATGCCAAAACTGACTGCATTTTTCTCAACCAGTAATTGTAATTGGGAAACTGGTGGCCAAGTTACATTGTACTGAAATAACATTATCAAGAACGTGTAGTTTTTGTTGTACAAACGGAAAATGCAAATCAAACTCTGCCCAAACTGCATTTGAGTTGAGTTTTCACACACAAAAGACAAGATGCTCTCCCACTATTTTGACAGTGAACTCCCTTTACGCCCTTTACTGTGAAGGAGCAAGACAGGTGATATTTTGGATTTACTGTACTGTACTGAGTTTCATTCATCTTCTTTTCTCACTGATTTTAATGTTAGTTGAATGTTGTTCAGCAACAGTTTAATTCTGCTTAAGGCCCCAAACAGACCTGGTCCAGCCCTGAAAACTAATCATGTCAAATGTCAGTGTTCATCACTCCCACTGAATCAGATGTGTGCTTGTCCTTCCAGGCAGATGGCAGTGAGCAGAGGCAGAGTGAAGAAACATGATCTCCAGCAGCATGGATAGTGTACAGCATGGATTAACAAATATCAAGAGATGTTATTTATTACACAGTTGTTGAATTTTTTGCCATATTTCAGTTTTTTAACAGAATGCTGACGTTAAGATTAATATAAGTAACTATTGTAAATACCAATATAGATAATGGTAACATTATTCTTCTGCATAGCAGTTATTCACATCAACCAATGATGAATAGCTGGTATGTTTTTCAGCATAATTACAGGAAGATTAATTACATAATAAATGCATAGGAACTAAACATGTATGCCTGGATTGTTATCATTTTTGTTCCAATTGTATGTTAAAAAATTGATATTGATATATTGAAAAAATCGAATTAAATCAAATATGTCAAATATGATTAAAGGAATATGCTGGTGTTTTTGCACATTTGGCCCTTGTATAGTGTACTTCTACCTTCCAGACAGCTAGATTTCCATCCATTTTCATTCACATATACATACAACATAGCCAGACAAACAGAAGCACATACAGCACCAGAGACATCACAGACATCCCTAAATTGATTGGAAGTTAAAAATGTAAAATCAGCCAATGGGATGAGACATTCAAGTTTTAAAATCCTCTGTAATTCATTCCATTTATAAGGTGCAAAGTAGTGGAAAGCCGTCTGGCCAAGTTCAGTATTTACCTGAAGGGTAACTAGAGTTAAATAGGCCTGAGATCTGCTACTGAGGCAGCTTTTGAATAAATAAATTTAAAAAAACAGCCTACTTTTTCATATAGTACACAGTGGTGAGTGCGATATTTGTCTGCTGTAATTAAACACAAGGTACAATGATAAACTGCATCAAGTTGTTTTAAGTTTGAGCGAGCAGTATGCAAATAAAAGGTATCTCCATAATCAAGCACAGACATGGTGGTTGACTGTACTTTATTAATGCTTTATTCTGATAAGAATCCCATTTTTATCTTTAGTTTCTGTGCCAGTTGCTCCAAGTGCTTTTCAAAAGTCAGACTGCTGCTGAGCCAAATTCATAGGTATTTATAAGATTGGACAATTTCAGTTTCAGTACCATTCAGTGTGTGGATGGCAGGGAGGTGCGAACTGGAACTTTGGATTCCTGAGAATAAAACACATTTTGTCTTGTCAGTATTCAGTACAAGCTTGAGATTCTGTGAATATGATGAAGAGGAGCCAAAGCCGAAAAGACTATCATCTGCATAAAAATGGAGATTAGGTCTGTGTTGGAGTGATTTCACTCAGATTTGCTCAAACTAGTAATCATCACGGTAAACGTCATGTCTGCTATATGTCTGTGAAGTTTCTCACTCATCCAGATCATGGTATATCTCATGGTATATCTCAAAGTGCTCAGTCAAAGGCAACTGGACTTGCTAATAGATTCTTGAAGATGCTCAGTTCAGAACTGAAGAAGACTTTGGGTTGAGAGGTGAAAAGTCTGCTAGAATTAAGTCCAGCTTCCTTTGAGCACTTGTAGATATCATGTCTGCTTTTATTGCTCTTACATTATAGTGAAGCATTACTGTTGATTGATAATGCTGTGCAGAATTTCCCAATCAATCTACACTTTAAGTGCATTACCGTGCAATAATAATGTAAAACTGACAAAAGCAAATGCAAACTTAACGTTTACCGTGATGGACTATATAGTATAGTACAGAAATATTACATAGAAGCTCTCTATCAGTCCTCTGTACTCCTCCTCATTGTCTTTGTTGATGCACCCAACAATGGAGGAGTCGTCAGAAAACTTTTGAAGGTGGCAGGAACCAGAGTTAAAGTGGAAGTCTGTGGCGTAAGGTGTGAAGAGGAATGGCACCAGTACAGTTCCTTGAGGTGCACCGGTATTGCTTATCACAGCCTCAGAGGCACAGCCATCCCCTCTGACATACTGTGGCCAGCCAGTGAGGTAGCCCATGATCCAGAATACAGTGTCAGGGTGCAGTTGCATCATCAGAAGTTTTTCCCTTAAAAGGCAGGGCTGGGTCGTGTTGAAAGCCTTGAAAGGCCTTGTGTGCCAGGAAGATGATAGCAACCTTAACTCTGATGCATGGCTGGTATGCAAACTGCAGTGGGTCCAGGAAAGCCATTAGTAGGGTTTTCAGGTGCCGCACAACCACCCTCTCAAAGGCCTTCATGACGTGACGTAAGTACCACAGGTCTGTAGTCATTGGGCCTCATGCAATGAGATTTGATCTTAAATTGTGTATACGAACAATTTAAGAACTTTTGTGGCATTCATCAATACTTGCGTACTTCCCACTTGTTCTTAGGTAAGATCAAAATGTAGTGCCCTCGACCACATGTAAGTCAAATCTTTTATTCCATCACTGGACTACTGGAGTACTCCAAATCCATTCCCCTTCCTCAACAGAAAACAATTCCATTCAATCAGTGTCCAAATAATATGTGATGCACAGAATCACATCTTGAACACGGTGCTCCGCTGGCTTGGATATTGCAGATTTTTCATAAATCTGCAGTATTACCTTTCAACATAAATCCAACTTCTAATGTAGGTGATCGGGGCTATCCACTTTTTTCTTTTTGCTGCCCATAGGTTGCATTACTTTCCTTTTTCTTTCTTTTCTTCTTTTGTCTGAGTTTAACGTTACCTGTCAAATGTCAGTGGCTTGTTAATTTATGGTTTGCACATGGCACTTATATGGGTTAAATGGGGTTTCTCTACAGTATGCTAATTGCCTGACATGGGCATCCAATTTAAGATCAAACACAATTCATCAACATACTCCGGTGGGTAAGAACAGACTTGGCTGTCAGCGCACGTTTCATGAATCCCACGTAGGACTTTCTTATTTTCCTCTTATTGCTTTGTGCAAGAACAAACAGAAGAGAAAAAACATTCATGTATGAGGCCCAATGAGAGCACTCGGACGCCCTTTCTTTGGCACCGATATGATGCAGGAGGTCGTCAATAGTTTAGGCACCTTCTTCAACATCAAGGAGAGATTGAAGAGGAGCTGGAAGACTGCTGAAAGCTGCCCAGCACATGCTTTAAGTACACTGGGATTGATGTTGTCTGTGTAAAGTTCACTGGTACTGGCAGATTTGAACCCAAAAGCACAACAATAGGACAGTCAGAGTGCAAGGCAAGTTCAGTTTACTAATCAGTTCAGGCAAGGTCAAAACCAGGAGATCAGTCACACAGGCAAACAAAACTGAAGAGGGGCAGGCAGGTCATCCAATGTCTGAAAAACAGGCAAGCAGGGTCAGAACAGGCAAATCAGGCAAAAACAGGAATGCTGGAGAGCTTGGCAAATACACAAGACAACCTTTACCAAGAGAGGGGGAAGTTGCCATGTTCTTGATGTTTTCCATTGAGGGGAGGAGAGAGTCCCCAGCAGAGGTGTGAACGGGAGTAGAGATGATGGATGGTGATCCAGACACACAGACACTCAGTATTATCCCTGTAGTCCTCCTGGAACAGTAGTGACCAGTCCATGACATGGAAGCACTCCTGCAGGGTCTCCCCAGCATCCTTTGACCAGATCTTCACAGTCCTTGTGCTGACCATCTGTTGCCTCACCAGTGGCTTGTAGGAAGCTTCAAGGTGTGTCCGGTTGTGGTCTGATTCTCCAGGTGGGTGGAGGGAAGAAGAGTCGTATACGCCCCCTTCACACTGACATACACAAGGTCCAGGATTTTATTCTCCTTTACTGCACAGTTTACATATTGTCTGAAGTTTGTTAAGACAGGAGAGAGGGAGACAGGCTTAGCTCAAAGTGCTTTACAATAGAAGTGAAGAAACCAGAGAATAAATAAAAACACGCAAATTAAAACAAGTGTAAAGTAAAACCAAGCAATCAAATGAATAACAATAATGAAGGTATCCGTTTGTTAACTGGACAACAGTTTTATCCTTGCCATGTACTTTTTTAATAAGGTAACTCATTAAAGGTAACTACAAGGCAGTTTGTGTCTAAAAAGTTGCTGTGGTTTGGAATTTTGATAGCACTGATCCATTTGCTCTCCCCTTTCTGGCACTCAGTGAAACATCTGATCTGAATGTAAAGCTTGGATTCAGTAGATGTACTACAATTGTGGAATAAAGTGACATTTATTTTATTAAAAAAACATACTATTGGACCCTCTCAACTTTAATTGTTTCAGAATTTCATCCAAATCATCATGTTACATCAAATTTAAACGACATTGTCAAACTCAGTTTTATCCCATTACTTCAAAACATTAAAAACGACTTGATGATGTAACAAACTACCAATACTCCTTTTAGGCTGGATAGTTAGAATGAAAATGAGTATTCACCAATGATCAACGACCTCTTGGCAGTGACACTAGTTAACCCACCCCTGGGACGGCTCTCCTCTCTCAACTCCACTGTAAATGCATTCTATTGGAAAGCAAAAAAAACTCAAATCAAAGCATCCATAAAAATCTAGGCGGACTAGGTACACCAAACGTTTTAAAATCAATCCTGTCACAATAACTGCAGTATATTTGGAAATGGATCAGGAGAGAAAAACCAGCATGGCTCATCACAGGACAAATAATAGCTGAAGAAATCCAAGTTCAAGACCTTCCATTCATGAAGGAAACTATCAAAACACATAACTGTTACATAACATAAATGATACACAAATATATCAACTCCTATCCAATCATGACAACACAATGTCACTCCTGAAGGAAGTATACCTACACATACCAGATTGTAATATTTATTGGCAAACCATATGCAACAACATGTTTTCCATGACCTGCAACTCCAGAACCTCCATAGAGTTCACATCACTACTCACAAAATGTGAATGTGAATGAAATAATAACAACACATGTCCACATTGCCCAAACTCAACTGGTGACTACTTCACAACACTGACGTTGGCTTCTGATTCACAGCTTCTGATTCTGAGGTTTAGTTAGGTTAAAGGAAACTTAAATGACAATATTAAGCAACCGATTCTCTGTTTTTGC
Organism: Macquaria ambigua; assembly: GCA_008360985.2. Classification (NCBI taxonomy): domain Eukaryota; kingdom Metazoa; phylum Chordata; class Actinopteri; order Centrarchiformes; family Percichthyidae; genus Macquaria; species Macquaria ambigua. The sequence goes on along the minus strand of VMKM01001995.1, from coordinate 4,609 downwards.
ACCACTTATGGTTGTGAAAAGGTGTTTTGTAGTAAAAGCCTTAACGCTGTTTAAACCCCACATTCAGATTTGTGAAATTTGTAGACTCCAGAGACTGTTTCAAATACAGTTTCAGATTAGTGATTGTGAAAGCTTTATGTTTGTGAAACCAGAAAACATCCACTGCTTTATCTGCATCCAGACCACGTAGAATTATACCTATAGTCCAGATTTGATACTCAGTTATCAATCGATTAAATGGTAAATGGACTTTAGTTATATAGTCTTAACCTTAACAGTTCCCAAAGGGCACACACCGATGGTGACGGTGCTGCCATGCAAGGTGCTGGCCTCTATCGTGAGCAACTTAGGGTTCAGTGTCTTGCCCAGTGCCACTTCGACATGTGGACAGGAGGAGCCAGGGATCAAACCGCCAACGCTGGGATCAATGTACAACCTGCTCTACCTCCTGAGCCACAGCCACCCCAAACATGGAGACTCCAGAGATATTTTTCAGATGTGTGAAACTTATTGTTGCCACAATAATGTTTGTGGCTGGAAATTCAGTGCAGTCACACCATGTTCATTTTGAATTGACATGTAGATTTCCTCTTTCTCAAAACAAAAGTAGAAAAGTCATTTTTACCTTTTAAAACACAACAATCATACAATGTCTTTATAGATTAGAATTTTACTCATTCTTATTCTTTTAAATGAAAATCGGTGTTGTTTTCTCACCTTGGCTCAAACTGACCATATCCACCTTCTGTCACTGCTTTTTAAGGTCATGCTCCTTCCTACAGACCGTGCCTGTAATGTTGTCTGTGTCAGCAGAATCATTATTTAGCCATTACTATCCTTGTTCTTCATTCTATCTATATAGAAATATATTTGCATCAAAAGCTGTCTGTCATTACTGCCACCTTGTCCTCACCATTATGAACATTTCATTAAGCATACATGAATTCAATCTTGTTTATCTGAGGTCATGAACAAGCTATCCAGGATCCTTGGCCTCAGCCTCCCTCTCTGCCCGTCCATCCCTCTTCTGGGTGACCTTTCTGCACTTCCAAGTCTCACAACAGCTTAAACCATTCAGTTGAATAGCCCTAACATTAGTTTCAGTTTCAGTTTATTTCATTAGCACTGCTTCACAAAGACAGACATATATGTATACACATACAAGCATAAAGGCATATATGTGCGTAAGAGATGTTGTGGAAATAAAGCAAGTAATTAAAATAGAAACAAGTTAAACACAATGTAAAACCCAAGGAAAAAACTAAACACAAGTTAAACACAATTAAAAGACAGAAAATAAAGTGGGTGTTAAGGTGTCTTTTAAAGCATCAACAGACTCAGCCTGTCTAACAGCCTCTGGCAGGCTGCTGTAGAGCCGAGGAGCCGCTACAGAAAAAGTCCTGTCCCTGGCACAGCCAACATGCCGTGGTGTGAAGCCCCAAGGGGTCTGCTGGTGCTGTGTAGCAAGAAGATTATATTATTTAACTGGAAACACAGAACCAACCTATCCATTAACCACTAACTGATCAATCTACCTTACAAAAAGTTATAGTCATCTCACATGACAAAATAAAACATTGTCCAATCACCTGCTTTCCCTTCCTGCAGTTTCTCCATAGCTGACCCCCACACTACCTACCACCTAACTAGCACCTACATTTCTGAGGGATTGGAGATTCCAACAGACTCTACTTTAACACAATGTGCAATATTATTTAGATTAAAGGGAAAACTCGCCACCTGTCACGTAAATGTCCACTCAGTGTTGATGGTAAATGTAGTTAATTGAAGCAATAAATTCCTCAGTGCATTCTAGATTGACTGAGAAAGCTGAGTTCTCCTGCTCACGGAGCAGTGCCCGCAGTGCCTACATGTACCAGGATGAACTGCATGCGAGCTTCTGACGCCCACTGACATGTAGCAATATAGTTATATTCAGGGCACGTCTATCAAGTACATTTACCTACAGCAGCAACACACACACACACACACACACACACACACACACACACACACACACACACACACACCATCAACACTGAGTGGACATCCACGTGATATGCGGTGAATTTTTGAAGTGGATATGTTTTGAATAGGTTATATGTTCCTCATGGATTGATTTTTCGACTTGTTGTTTGTCAGTTTTATCTCTTCTCTTGTTTTGTACAGTTGTTGTGATATACACAGACCTTGTCATTTCCTCCTTAGCTCCCTCTAGAGGGCTTTGTAACTTAAACATCATAGTGTGTGTCCTAACCTGAACCTGGTTATTCATCAGCCTTCACCAAATCCATTGACAAAAACCTTTGTAGGTTCGAATATAAATATTTGATGCTGATGCATTTCACAGGGTTATACTGGGGTCTGTCACGCTACCACACAAACACATATCTGCAAGAAACTTAATGTCTAATTGTAACTATTGTTTAAATGGCATTGTGATACCACAGTACTGGGCACCATGGTGATAAAATACTGAGTGTTGTGTGTACAGTTATTCATGATTAGCTCCACTCTTTCTTCCATGTTTGAGAAGTAACATTTACTCAGAGCTGTTATTAGGAAGATTAATGGTTGCTACATTGTCAGCAGAACAGTAGGCAGAATGGAACAAACACAGTGGCACTGTGAAAAGGCAACAACACAATGCTGGGTGTAACCAAATACAATGCTAATGTGGCCACATGAATGTACAAAAACCACACACACACAAATACACACACACACCAAAACACACATACTACCTTTGAGTTTCATAACCCGCTATTCCCATTGTTATCTTTATTTTGGAACAAAGATGCATAGCTGAAGTCTTCGGGGTTTGTTTTGTTTGTTAGTTTTATGGTATTTTAAAATGTGTGCATGGTTTTATGTAAGTGTATGGTTGCATTTGTAAATGTTTATGAGTATAATTGTATGGGTGCATGTGTGCATATAGATATATGTATAGTTTTATATTTTTATGATTTACAATCATGTATAGATATATTTCAATTTTTTATTAATGTAAATTCTGATTATATTCAGTTGTTCACTGTGAGCATGAATGCAAATAAACAACAGTTCATCTCCCATCCAAAATGCACTAAAGCAGGCTACACTTGATACACATCTCAGGATCAACTCTGTTACCAGAACACATTTGTCTCCCAATAGTAACACTTTGTCATTCATTATATACTGACCATAAAAATCAATCAGATATAGAAATATAACAGTACTTGTCAACATACAAGTTCTCATCTTCATCATACCTTCTGTCCTATGTTTGCAATCTGTGCCCACGGAGGTTGGTTTTGGAGTGAAAAGCACAATAATTATGCTACACAATGTAAGCTGTGGAACGTCCAATGCAAAACACATCATCATCATCAATTGGACTTAGCCTACTTGGCGGATGTGGTTGCCATCAAAATACTTTGTTCATTCTTCAGAAAACAAGGAACGGAACTGTGGGCACGGTTTATGAATCCGAGAGCAGGGCTCTTTTTTTTCTCAGCTGACCCCAGGGGGGCTCCGTGGGTAAAACATAGTAATCAAATTAAGAGTCTGTGGGTAAGCACTATCCTTTTTACAGTTTTCCAAGGACAGGCCAATGACAGATTCAGGCAGCAATAACCCTGTATACAATGACAAATGTAATACACACCCACACATATATACACTGTAGAAACTGTTACTTAGATCTAACTAAAATTGAGGCAACATTTTCCAACCACTTGTTGTAAGTTTAGTGAGCTCAATAATATATGTATGTCAGAGTAAAACTTGAGTAGAGCCTGCATGAAAAAGCCAAGAAAATGGGTTTAACCAGCTTTATTAAAGAGGTCATGTGGATTACATCAGACTTGGTTAAACTGAGTAAAATTTAAGTAGTATTGAGTATTGCTGGGAAAATTGAGTTGCATCAACTGCAAGAGTGAATTTCTAACATTTTACCAACTCATTTGTATGTATTGCTTCCAATCTATGGTGAATAATTACTTAGCATTAACACAATTCACATTTTAACAAATAAAATGCAATTGAAAAACAAATATGTTAACATTCAATAACTTATGTTTAATAACTAAATACATTAACTAATTCTTGTTAGTAACTGGTAACTGGGATGGCATTAGCTCAGTCGATAGGGACTTGGCTGAGTGGCCGGTTGAAGTCCAGCATGGACAAGTCCATATGGAGATGGACCGGTAGCTGGAGAGGTGCCGGTTCACCTCTGGGGCACTGCTGAGGTGCCCTTGAGGAAGGCATCTAACCCCTAACTGCTCTGGGCACTGTGCTGCGGCGACCCATTGCTCTGACATATCCCTCATTAATTGCATGTGTATAGGTTTCTGTGTGTGCTTTCAGAACTGTAATAAGATTTCACCCAGAGGGAAACCTTTTGGAATTCGATGGAATTAGATAATATAAATTGGCGTAAGGCATGGTTGTCCCCCTTTCAATTCTGTTTCGAACAAGATCAGAGAAATTCATTTTAAGATCTTGCATAACATTTATCCATGTTATAGTAATTTCCAAATTTATTGACAGATATTAATTCAATTCAATTCAGTTTTATTTATATAGTGCCATATCATAACAAAGTTTTCTCAGGGCACTTTTT